>JAQZBX010104733.1:0-10921 GCA_029593785.1 Cabassous unicinctus | reverse complement strand
TAATAGATGTGTTCTTATGACTTCTAGGCTAGTTCCTTTTTATGTCATTTGTTTTATGAATTATATTTTTTTGCTCTTTTACTTCCTCTGTTTTGAAAGCTATAATCCATCTTTATTCTCCTCATGGTTGCCGTAAAAATTTAAACATACTCGAAGCCATTTTTCTCTCATTAAAAATGTCAACTATCAACCGACATTTATTTAATCATTCCTGAGTGAGATACTTTTAGGGCACTGTCACTTCCTCTCTACGGGGATACTTTTCAATTCCAATGATATCGATGGGGATTTTAGACAGATTTTTTCCCCCTATAGTTTATATTTTATAACTTAGCTTTACAGCAGTGGTTCTTACAGGAGAATGGAGGGAAATTGGCCCCCAGGGAATACCTGGCAATGCCTGGAGACAGTTACAACTGCCACAATTGTGGGGGGGGAGGCAGGGGTGCTGCTGGCATCCAGTGATCGGAGGCCCAGATGCTGCCAAACATTCTGCAATGCAAAGGGCGTCCACCCCACCCCCAACAAAGCAAGGAATTACCTGGACCTAATGGCAACACTGGCAAGAGCTAGAGGTTTCCTTGCTGCTGTGGTTGTTTTCGGTTAATATTATCAACGCATATTTAAATTGTTTTTACTGCCACTACTTTTATGCCCTCACTCTTAAATTTTTAAATTGCTGTCTATCCCTTGACTGGCTGGAAGAATGTTTTAGAGTCTTTTTCTCCCCCAGTAAGCTCTACAGAGAAGAGGAATTAGGCTTCTCTGAGCTCCACAGGGTTCGCGTGTAGCTTCCAAATATCATCACAAAAAACTCACAGGAAGTGTACAAGGCAACTGTTTAGTCACAGCCATTCCCCCTCCTCTGAGAAGAGATGTTTTCTGGTACATGTTTGCCCCCATTCATTTGCACATATCATACCTCCAATTTTTAATTGCCTGTCTCTAGCTTGCTCATCTTTCTATTTTGAGTATCTGTTATGCTATTATATTCTTCATGGGTAATAACCTATGTCTAACGCATGTACTACAAATATTTAACCAACTTTATCACTGATACCTTAATCTTATTGCAGAGTGTTTCACGTATAGGGAATTTTCATTTTATAAAAATTTACTTTATGGTCTCTTCTTTCCATCACCTTTTTGCCAGAAAACCCTTCTCCATCCTGAGTTCTGATATTTTCTTATGTTTTCTCTCAAATTATGTTTTAACATGCAGCAATTTTAACCCGTCAGGGTTTATTTTAATATGTTTGTTTTTAAAGTACCCCCAAACAGTTAGGCAATACTCATAATATAAAGCGATCATCCTTTCTCCTCTATTTCAAAATGCCATCTTTATCCTATACTAAATGCAAGGGCCAAGTTCTGAAATTTATGTTTTGTTTCTTTGAATTTGAATCTATTTTTTCTTGCACTAGCACCACTCTGCTTTTAATTGTTTTGGCTGTATAATACGTTTTCATGCCTGCCAGTCCTCATTCAATTACCTTTAACAACTATCTTTTAAACTTTCCTTGCCCATTTATTATTCCAGCAGAACTCGGGATTAATTATCAGGTTTCACGACAACATCCCATAAGACTTTTGATTGGGATTGCATTAAATTTCTGTATTAATTTGGGAAGACGTGACATCCTTGCAATACTGGATACGCCTGCTCCATCTTTCATTTCTCTCTTCTTTCATCATTTTTATATCCACATCATTTCCCCCAAATTCCCAGAGAAGTTCTCAGATTTGCCTTCTCCTTCCCTAATCCATTTTTCTGCATTAGCTGCCTCTCCTCTGGCATGGAGGCTTGCCTGTAAGAAGCCTGTTTCTCCTCTTTATGCCATCTTTACTGATATCAAAGCATTTCCTCTGGGGAACTCTCAGCTCTACTTTCCTGAATCTGGTTGAGAATTAGATGTATGCTAATTTCCCCCTTCTAGTCCTTGCTGTGACTCTGTTTTGGTGGAAAGCATTTGCTCTGACTCTGGAGTGGTTCCCCTTGTTTGAACCTTCTCAAGTCGAGGGAATGTCCCTGGCCCTCCTCACCGAGGCAGGTCTGTGTTTCTCAGCACTTTGCTCACAATTGGGGTGGTTCCCTGAGAGACTGAGGTCCGTGCCTCAGGCCTAGAGAAGGGAGGCGTGGAAAGGGAAGGTTTGCTCTGGTTTTGTGTCACCTGTTTAGAGATCCATCTGTCCAGGGGGAAATGTTAGAGCCAGAAACATCGGCGACAGCCGTCGGCCCTGCCTCCTGCCCCCTTTGAGAGGCAGCCCTCAGTGAGCCCGGCAGAGTCTTCAGGGGTTGCCTGGTACTGTGGCGCTCATTAAAAGACCACCGCCCTTCCTCCCTGCAGAGCCGCCTGCGCCAGTTGGAGCTGGAGTCTGTGCTGCCGCAGGCACCGGCTGGCACTGATGGGATTAAATCATCTCCCAGGGCCTCCGGCACGAGCTGGCTCTCGGGAGGTCCCTGCCCAGCCCGTCTGCACGGAATCTGGGAGAAAGACTGCATAGTTCTTGCACATTCTTAATTTACATCCCTTTTCATCATTTCCACGTGGATTTGGGAAGGTGGGATTTTGATGTCTGTGTTCAGCTCCCTCTAAGAACACTTAAGATAGAAAGGCCCAAATCGTATTCATGTTTCAATTTTTACAAAGAGAATGTTTTCATATTTTACTTTTAAAATTAATAATGAGTAGAATCATTTAAAACAATTATATTCAAGTCAATTTCTAAAATATTGAATTTGTCCTCATTTGAATTGAAGTTTTACCAAAATTACCCTCAAAAAAGGAGAGAGTTGCCTCAAGATGAAGTCTCACAAAGCCTCTTACAATATTAGGTGTTCTTACAATTATTTTATTTGAAAAACAAATTTCTATTTGGGGGAAGCATCACCTGCCTTAAACAAATTTCATCAGTTCTAACTTCGGATACTTATCCAAGTGAACCTAATGGAAGAAGTAAAGAAAGGATGCAAAGAAACTTAACAAAGATATAGTATTATTTCTTGGGATGTGGCCTCAGACTTCAAGGGCTGGGTATCATCTTAGTTTGCCGGCGTTGCTATGACAAAGACCAAACAATGGGTTGGCTTCAACAAAGGAATGTGTTGACGTATAGTTTAGAAGGCCAGAAGTCCAAAGCCGAGGGGTCAACAGGGCAGTGTTTTCTCCCCGCACTCTGCAGCATTCTGGTGCTGGCTTGTCTTGGTCCTTAGAGTTCTTAGACTTGCATCTCTGCCTCCTGTCACATGCCAGCTCCCTCCGTGTGTCTCCCACCTTCATCCTGTGTGGCCTTCTCTGCCTTGACTTCTTCTTTTTATAAGGGCTCTGGTAATATGGATTTGAGCCCACCTCGTTTAGCTGGGCCACACCTTCATGAGAAATAACATGTCAAGAGGTCCTACTTACAATGGGTTTGCACCCACAAAAATGCAGATTAAGACTGAGAACATGTCTCTATTAGGATACATAACTCAAATCTCTCACATGTCACTGTAAACAAGCCTTTTTTTAAAATCAATTGAAAAAGCAAAACACCGAGTGTGAAGATTGAATAGACACTTACGGGATGATGAGGAGAGAAAAAGTGTTAGATGCTGTATTAGTCAGGTTTCTCTAGGGAAACAGAACCGACAGGAGATATCTGTCAATAGCATGAGATTTTATAAAACTGCCCTATGCAACCATGGGATGCACAAGTCCAAATTCCATAGGGCAGGCTGCAAACAAGGGGCTCTGATGAAGGTCCTTGATGAGGAGATCTCCCCAGGAGATGCTGGCTGTCTGAAGTAGAGATGGGAATTCTCTCCTTCAATGCTGAAATAACTTCTGCTTTTAAGCCCTTGAATTGATTGGATGAGATGTCACTCATTGCTGATGGCAATCTCCTCAATTGATTGTAGATGTACTCAGCCGTCTATGTAATCAACTCACTGATGATTAAAGTCCACGAAGTGCCCTTGTGTTACAATTAGCCCAGGGTATGTTTGACTGGGCACACTACCTAGCCAAGTTGACACATTAGTCTAACCATTACAGTCCACCCCTTGACAACTTGGCAGCTATACACATCACCTTAAGCCATATTTAATCTCTAAATAAAAACAGTAAAACAGTAAAAAGCATATAGATCTTTTTCATCTACAAATATTCAACTCTGCTGCATACAACTGGAAACACACTAAATCCCTCCAAACTAGGGTGCAGGTCCTTGGGTAATAGTCACTCTTAAACTTGTCATCCTTAAATATTATGACATGAAACTAATACAACTTATGTCATATGGTAAGGGAAAAGGTTAGGAAAGAAAACAAAGATGCTTGTTTTATGTACATATACAAACATACTCATAACAAAACAAGGAAGAAATATTCATGAGCGGTTTCTATAGCTGGTCACGTGGTTGAAGTTCATATTTATCACTACCTTCTTCCACTACCCATTCCATGTTTTCCTTTTACCCTCAGCAAGCACCTCAGCTGGCCGTGGTTCTTTGCCTGGTGGGGTGACCCAAACTTTCATTCCTGAAGATTCTGGGCCATTGTTAGTCCTGCCTGGACTGGGTTGCAGTTTTCTATTGACTTTAATCACATGTCACAATAATACTAAGAGACGCCCTAGAGAATCTCCTGTATTACAGGCAAATTCTTTGTGTAGTTGCAGTCCTTTTTCCCATTGATAGTCAGGATCAATCACCCCAGCCAGTACAGTAATTCCCCTCTTTTTAAAAAAAAATAAATAAATTTTATTGATACATATTAATAAAGCATACAACTCATCCAAAGTGTACAACCAATGGTATATGATATAATCATGTAGTTGTGCAATCATCACTTCAATCATTATTAGAGCATTTGCATTATGTGAATGATAATAATAATAAACAACAAACAAACAAGAAAATTCTTCACCTCTCAATCTCTCTATGCTTCTCCTTCTGTACATAGATACTATTCCAGTTATTCTTGCACAATTATTTATTTATTTATTAAACAGTTTTATTGAGATATATTCACATACCATAAAATCTATCCAAAGTAAACAATCAATGGCTTTTAGTATAATCACAATGTTGTGCATTCATCACCATAAAAAAATTTAGAACAATTTAATTACTCCAGAAAGAAAAACTCCATACCCCTTAGCAGTCATTCCTAGTCCTACATAGCCACTAATCTAATTTCATCTTTATAAATTAATTTATATTTACATTTTATATAAATGGAATCATACAATATGTAGTACTTTGTGTCTGGCTTCCTTCACTTAGCACAATGTGTGTTTTTTTGTCTTATATTAACATCTTGTAGTATTAACACATATTTGTTCAGTTTCAAAGAAAGACAGTCTTGAAACTATAAATCAGTTTGGGTAGAATCGACATCTTCATGACATTTAGTCTTCCAATCCATAAACATGGAATGTCTTTCCATTTGTTTAAGTCCTCATTGATTTCTTTTAGCATTGTTTTGTAGTTTTCTGCATATAGGTCCTGTACTTCTTTGGTTAAACTGATTCCTAAGTATTTGAGTCTTTTTGTTGCTATTGTAAATGGAATTTTTTTCCCTGATTTCTTCCTCAGATTATTCAATACTAGTGTACAGAAACATTACTGATTTTTGTATGTTGATCATATGTCCTGCCTCTTTGCTAAACTTGTTTATTACTTCAAGTAGTATGTTGTAGACATTTCAGAATTTTCTAAATATAAGATCATCTCATCTGCAAATAGAGTTTTACTTCCTCTTTTCCTATTTGGATACCTTTTTTTTTCTTGTCTAATTGCTCTAGCTAGAATTTCTAGTACAATGTTGAATAACAATGGTGACAGTGGGCATCCTTGTCTTGTTCCCAATCTTAGAGGGAAAGCTTTCAACCTTTGCCCATTGAGTACGATGTTGGCTGTGGGTTTATCACATTGAGGAATTTTCCTTTTATTCCTATCTTTTGAAGTGTTTTTATCAAGAAAGGATGCTGGATTTTGTTGAATGTCTTTTCAGCACCAATTGAGATGATCATGTGTGGTTTTTTTCCTTCAATTTGCTAATGTGATGTATTAGGTTAATTGATTTTCTTATATTGAACCACCTTTGCATACCAGGAATAAATCCTATTTGGTCATGATGTATGAGTCTTTTGATACACTGTTGGATTCTATTTGCAAGTATTTTATTTAGAATTTTTGCTTTTACTTTCATTAAAGAAATTTGTCTGTAATTTTCTTTATCTGGCTTTGGTATTAGGATGATGTTGGCTTCATAAAATGTGTTGGGTAATTTCACCTCCTCTTCAATTTTTTTGGAAGAGTTTAAACAGGATTGGTGCTGATTCTTCTTGAAATTCTTGATAGAATTCACCTGTGAAGCCATCTGATTGTGGACTTCTCTTTGTTGAGAGATTTTTGATGACTGATTCAATCTCTTTAAATGTGGTTGGTTTGTTAAGTTCTTGTATTTCTTGTAGTGTCAGTGTAGGTTGTTTGTGCATTTCTAAGAATTTGTCTTTTTCATCCAGGTTGTCTAGTTTGTTGGCATATGGTTTCTCATAATATCCTCTTATGATCCTTTTTACTTCTGTGGGGTCAATCATAACTTCACCCCTTTCATTTCTGATCCTATTTATTTGCATCTTCTCTTTTTTGTTGTTGTTATTATAGCTAGGGGGTTGTCAATTTTAATCTTCTCAAAGAACCAGCTTTTGGTTTTGTTGATTCTCTATTGTTTTTTGTTCTCAATTTCATTTATTTCTTCTCTAATTTTTATTATTTATTTCCTTCTTCTGGCTTTGGGAATGGTTTGCTATTCTATTTCTAGTTTCTCCAGTTGTTCAGTTCGATCTTTGAATTTAGCTCTTTCTTCTTTTTTAATATAGGCATTTCAAGCTATAAATTTCCCTCTCGGGACTACCTTTGCTGTAACCCAAAAGTTTTGATAAGCTGTGTTCTCATTTTCATTCATCTCAATATTTACTAATTTCACTTACAATTTCTTCTTTGACAAACTTATTATTTTGGAGCGTGTTGTTTAGCCTCCACTCATTTGTGAATTTACCTCTTTCCCATCTATTGTTGATTTCCAGTTTCATTCCATTGTGATATGAGAAGGTACTTTGTATAATTTCAATCATTTTCTATTTGTTGAGACCTGCATTGTGACCTAACATGTGGTCTATCCTGGAGAAAGGTCCATGAGCATTTGAGTTTGGGTGCAATGTTCTGTATAAGTCTGTTAGGTCTAGCTCATTTATCATGTTGTTCAAGTTCTCTGTTTCCTTGGTGATCTTCTGTCTAGTTGTTCTATCTAGTTATGTGAGTGGTGTGTTGAAGTCTCCAACTATTATTGTAGAGATGTCTATTTTGCCCTTCTGTTTTGCCGGAGTCTGCCTCATGTATTTTGGGGCACACTGGTTAGGTGCATAGATATTTATGACTGATTTCTTTCTGGTAGATTGTCCCTTTTATTAATATATAAGGGCCTTCTGTTTAAAGTCTATTTTGTTCAATATTTTTATAGGTACCCCTGCTCTTTTTCAGTTACTGTTTGCATGGAGGATCTTTTTCCAACCTTTCACTTTGAGTCTGCTTGTATCCCTAGGTCTAAGGTGAGTCTCTTGAATGCAGCATATGGATGGTTTATGTTTTTTATCCATTCTGCTAGCCTATATCTTTTGATGGGGGAGTTTAATCCATTCACATTCAATGATATTACTGTAAATGCATTATTTACTTCCATCATTTTTTTCTTTGGTTTTCATATGTCATATCTTATTTTCACCTGTCTTTTTACTCCTTTGTTTATCCTTTCTGCTATTCTTTCTTCTATATTCTCCTCCAAGCCTCTCTCTCCTGTCTTTTTCTTTCATGCTGTAAGTCTTCCTTTAGCATTTCCTGTAAAGGTGGATTTATTTTTTTTTATGAACTCCCTTAGTTTCTGTTTGTTTGTGAATATTTTAAACTCACCTTCATATTTGAAGGACAATTTTGCTGGATAAAGAATTCTAGGCTGGCAGTTTTTCTCTCTCAGTATCCTAACTGTATCACATCACTGTCTTCTCGGCTCCATGGTTTCTGATGAGAAATCTGTACTAAGTCTTAATGGGCATCCCTTGTATGTGATGGTTTGCTTCTCCCTTGCTTCTCTCAGAATTTTCTTTTCATCTTTGATGTTTGACATTCTGATTAGTATTTATCTTGGAGTAAGTCTATTTATATTTGTTCTGATTGGGGTACACTGTGCATCTTGGACATGTAAGTTCATTTCTTTCTTGAGAGTTGAGAAATTTTCAACAATTATTTCCTCAAATACTCTTTCTGCCCCTTTTCCCTTTTCTTCTCCTTCTTGAACTCCCGTGACACATATGTTGTTGCATTTCGTGTTATTATTCAACTCCCTGAGCCCCTGCTTAATTTTTTTCCATTCTTTTCTCTTTGTGTTCTTTTCTCTCTTCTATTTCAGCTATCCTGTCTTCTGTATCACTTATTCTTTCTTTTATCATTTTGAGTCTACTGTTGTAGGCCTCTAATGTGGTTTTTACCTCACCTATTGTGTCTTTCATTCCCATATGCTCTGTAACTTTTCTTTTCAGGTTTTCAAATTCTTCTTTGTGCTCACTCAATGTCTTCTTAATGTTCTTTACCTTTTTAGCCATATTGTCTTTTAACTCATTAATTTGATTTTGGAAATTTATGCACATTTTATTGGTTAGTTGTTAATGACAACTAATGTCAGAAATTGTGTCTCTTCTGCGGCTTTGATATATTCCTTTTCTTGGGCCATTTCTTCCATTTTCTTTGTATGGCTTGTAATTTTTGCTCATGTCTAGGCATCTGATTGGGATGGTGAGATTACTCGGATGCTCAATTTCTCTCACTTTCATAGGAATTTAGTGGCAGGAGACTGTGTATTATTGCTGTTCTTTGATTCTTGATTCAACCTGTTCAGGGTCTTTAGGATTGTTCCTGTTAGTTGCTCAAATCTGGGCCCTGGACCCAGCAATGGGTTGCAGACCCGCTTCCTAGGGCTTTGGGGAGGGAGGTTGTAAAGACCAGAAAAGGCCTTTCTTACTTATTTACTTTTAATTTCCTCGTGTGCACTTCCTTGATCCACCAGCAGATGGCGCTCTTTGGCAGTCTTGTCAGTTCAATGCCTGTTGGGAGTGTGTTCTCTGCAACATGGACAGGATCAGTGTGACAGAGGATACTGCCTGGAGGCTAAGAGCCTCCTAATTCAAACTTTCTCAGAGGCGGTTCTCCAGCCTTTGCTGCCAGCCCCCTCCCTTTACCTGGGTAGGAAGTAATTCCACTCTCCTCTGTCTTCTCAACAACCAGTCCTGGTCAGTAGAGAGGGAGACTGAGAGGGTTGGATGTCTTTATTCCCATTCAGACTCCCAGGGCAAACAATGACATGGCCCCACCTGGCCTGGAAGGGCTCATGAGACACAGCAGACCAAATTTGTGGGTCAAAAGCAGAGTCAGCCTTAAGCTGTGTCCCTTTCTCTCCCCTTTCCTGGTGAGTGGATCCCTGGAGCCCCCTTGGTCTATACCTGCCAGCCCCGAGGCCTGAGAATTCAAAAGTGTCTATAGGGTGGGGAAGAATGCCAGCAGTTGCAGCTGCTAGTTTTAACTCACAATTTTTCCATTGTGATTCTTTTCCCTTGCCCCTCTCTCTTCTGGGCAGTGCCCAGCCTTCCCCTGGTGTCCTAAACCCTAGAAGATTTTTTCCAAGCCATTTCTGCCCATCTTCTAGCTATTTTTCTGGGAGAGAAGAGAGTCTCATGTCTTTCTAGTTCCAGAAGTCAGTAATTCCCTTCTTTGCCTGTTGATGCAGAGGCATGAAGAGCCCAAAGTGGCCAGGTGGGAGTCTTAATTTCTAGTTCAATGGAATCATTGTGTTTCCTGGTGGAAGCACTTCTCCATTAGGAACTAAGATCCGTAGACCAGCAGAGATTAAGATTGCAGTGACAGAAAGCAAAAATTTTCCTAGTGGATCACTAGGGATAATAGTGAGTGGTGCCAGCAGAGATTAAGATTGCAGTGACAGAAAGCAAAAATTTTCCTAGTGGATCACTAGGAATAATAGTGAGTGGTGCCACTCCCATTTCTACCCTTTGATTCCTGGACCCATGAATACTGGTTATGGGAGAAATGGCACCATAGAATGGATGCTTATTTAGAGCATACACAGCCTCCTGGAGAACATTGCCCCAACCCTCCAAGGTATTGCGACCTAGTTGGCACTGTAATTGAGTCTTCAAAAGGCCATTCCACCATTCTATCAATCCAGCTGCTTCAGGATGATGGGGAACATGGTAAGACCGGTGAATTCTAAGAGCATGTCCCATTCCTACATATCATTTGCTGTTAAGTGGGTTCCTTGATCAAAAACAATGCCATGTGGAATACCATGGCAGGTGGGTAAGACATTTGGCAAGTTCATGGATGGTAGTTTGGAAGAAACACTGCTTGCAGGGAAGGCAAACCCCTATCTGGAGTATGTGTCTATTCCGGTTAGAACAAATTGCTACCCCTTCATGATAGAAATGGTCCAGTGTAAGCAACCTGCCACCAGGTAGCAGGCTGAATCACCTCAGGGAATGGTGCCATATCAGGGAGTGAGTATGCAGCTCTCCTGCTAGCAGATTGGGCACTCAGCAGTGGCTGTAGCCAGGTCAGCATTGGTGAGTTTTTGGAAGTCCTTCTTGCAGAGCCCATGCATAACCTCCATCTCTACCACCATGGCCACTTTGTTCATGAGCCCATTGGGCAATGACAGGCATGACTGGGGAAAGAAGCTGACTGGCATCCACAGAACAGGTCATCTTATCGACTTGATTATTAAAATCTTCCTCTGAAGTCACCTTCTGGTGAGCATTCACATGGGACACAAATATTTTCATGTTTTTTGCCCACTAAGAAAGGTCTATCC
>JAQZBX010104732.1:0-10921 GCA_029593785.1 Cabassous unicinctus | reverse complement strand
ATAAAGAAAGAGCTAAAATTGAAGACCTAACTGCACACCTGGAGGAATTAGGAAAACAACAACAAACTACCACAAAGGAATTAGAAAAAAGGAAATAACAAAGATTAGAGCAGAACTAAATGAAATAGAACATAAGAAAGGACTAGAAAAAGTAAACAAAACCAAAAGCTGGTTCTTTGAGAAGATCAATAAAATTGGCAAACCCTTAGCCAGACTGACAAAGAAAAAGGAAGAACACATGCAAATACACAAAATAAGGAATGAGTAAAGGGATATCACTACTTCCCCCACAGAAATAAAGTGTATCATAAGAGGATACATTGAAAAATTATATGCCAACAAGAATGATAATTTAGAGGAAATGGACAAATTCCTAGAAACTCAAAAACAGCCTACATTGACAAAAGAAGAAATTGATGAACTCAACAATCCAATTACAAGTAAAGAGATAGACTCAGTCATCAAAAACCTCCCAAATAAGAGCCCTGGAACAGATGGCTTCACAGCTGAATTCTACCAAACATTCCAGAAAGAGCTAACACAAATTCAGTTTAAGCTCTTCCAAAAAGTAGAAAGAGGGAACACTGCAGGACTCATTCTATCATGCCAGCATTACCCTAATTCCAAAGTCAAAAAAAGATACAACAAGAAAGTCAAATTACAGACCAATCTCTCTAATGAAAGTAAATGCTAAAATCCTCAAAAAAATACTTGCTAATCACATTCAACAACATATCAAGAGAATAATACACCATGACCAAGAGGGGTTCATCCCAGGTTTGCAAGGATGGTTCAACATAAGAAGATCAATCAATGTAATACACCACATAAACAGATTGAAAGAAAAAAATCACATGATCATATCTATAGATGCAGAAAAGCATTCAACAAAATATGGCACCCTTTCCTGAGAAAAACACTGCAAAAGATAGGAATAGAAGAAACTTTTGGAACATAAAAAAGGCTATATATGAAAAACCCAAACCTAACATCATCTTCAATGGTGAAATCCTAAAACCCTTCCATCTGAGATCGGGAAACAAGACAAGGATGCCCACTATCAGCATTCCTATTTAACATTGTCTTAGAAGTACTTGCTTGAGCACCGAGGCAAAAAAATATATATTAAAGCATCCATAATGGAAAAGAAGAAGTAAAAATTTCATTTTTTGCAGAAGACATGATCCTATATGTAGAAAGCCCTGAGAAATCTACAACAAAGCTTATAGTATTTATAAAGGAGTTCAGTAATGTTGCAGTCTATAAAATCAATGCTCAAAAATCAGTAGCATTTTTGTACACCAATAATGAGTAAAATTAAGAGGAAATCAAGAAAAAAATACCATTTACAATAGTAACTAAAAGAATCAAATATCTAGGAATAAATTTAACTAAAGATGTAAAGGACTTATATACAGAAAACTACACAGCACTGTTAAAGGAAATCAAAGAAGACCTAAATAAATGGAAGAATATTCCCTGTCATGGATAAGAAGACTATATCATCATCAAGAAGTCTATCCAACCCAAACTAATCTACAGATTTAATGCAATCCCAATAAAAATCAACACTGTATTATTTAAGGAACTGGAAAAACTAACTGCAAAATTTATTTGGAAGGGTAAGAGGTCCCGAATCGCCAAAGACATATTGAAAAACAAAATGAAGTTGGAAATATCACACGACCTGACCCTAAATCATACTACAAAGCTACAGTGCTCAAAATTGCATGGCATTGGCACAAGGACAGACATATTGACCAATGGAACTGAATTGAGAGTTCTGATATAAACCCTCGCTTTTACAGTCATCTCATATTTGACAAGGCCACCAAGCCCACTCAGTTGGGAGAGAATGGCCTCTTCAACAAGTGGTGCTTGGGAAACTGGATATCCATATCCAAAAGAATGAGAGAGGAACACCATCTCACACCTTATACAAAAATCAATTGAAGATGGATCAAAAATCTAAATATGAGCCAAGACCATAAAGACCTTGGAAGATAATGTAGGGAAGCATCTACAGGACCTTGTAATAGGAAATGGTTTCATGAACTTCATACCCAAAGCACGATCAGCAAAAGAAAAAATAGATAAATGGGAGCTCCTTAAAATTAAAAAACTTTTGCACCTCAAAGGACATTATCAAGAAAATAAAAAGGCAGCTTTCCCAATGGGAGAAAATATTTGGCAACCATATACCTGATGGGAGACTAATATCCTGCATATATAAAGTAATCCTACACCTCAAAAGAAAAAAAGACAAAAAAAATTCAAAAAATAGGCAAATAACCTGAAACAACACTTCTCCAAGGAAAAAATGCTTGACATCACTACCTATTAGGGACATGCGAATCAAAACTACAATGAGATACCATCTTACACCCATTAGTATGACAGCTCTTTAAAAAATAGCAGACTAAGTGTTGTAGAGGATGTGGAGGAATAGGAACCCTCATTCACTGCTGGTGGGATTATGGAATTGTCCAGCCACTGTGGCAGAGAGTTTGGCAGTTCCACAAAAATCAACAATAGATCTTCTGTATGATCCAGCGATTCCACTGCTGGGTATATACCCAGAAGAATTGAAAGCAAAGACAAGAACAGATATATGCACACCATTGTTCATAGTGGTATTGTTCACTATTGCCAAAATTTGGAATCAACCCCGGTGCCCATCAACAGAAGAATGGATGAACAAAATGTGGTACATACACACAATGGAGTATAACTCAGCTGTAAGAAAGAATAAAGTGCTAACACATGGAATAACATGGATGAATGTTGAAGAACTTATGTTGAGTGAAGGAAGCCAGACATTGAAGGATGAACAGTACATGACCTCACTGATATGAATTAAGGACATTGAGCAGTCTCTGAGAACTATTATCTGAAAGATAGGTTTACAAGAAAGAGAAAGAGAAGAGAAATTTGTGAACCATCATCCATACGGACATATCTATGGTAAAGTGATAGAATGTAGCTGTGTATTGAAGGGACAGGACAGGTAGGTAGTGATAATATTGGGTTTGGTTGTGCAGGTTTGACAGGTGGGTAGATTGGAAAGGGTGGGTTAGAATACCCAGGATACTGGGGAGAGAGTTGGGAGAGGGACCAGATGAACATTTGGGATTTGTGGGTATGAAGTTGAAAGAATGGAGGTGGAAATGCTCTTATGGCAATATGACAAGGAAGTATCACTGGTTTAGGGTTTTGGTTGGGGGGCATTCAGGACAGGATGCCCATTGGGGGTCATCTGGATCAGGCTTCTAGGGAGTGTGTGAGTGTTCATCCTGTCATAATGTGTTGTATCTGTGGGTGAAGACCCATAAAATGAGTGGGAAAGAAATGGACTCCCAACTCTGGAGGATGCACTCACTCAGAGATAGACAGTTGGGTGTCTCTTATGAGCATGGGCGGCTCCTAACAGGGGAGGACAAACCAGTGTGTCAAGACCTCTTGCTGCATGTAACTGTGAATCTTGTCATCCAATAAGTCATGCCAGGGGATCGTCGTGAGTCCCAGCAGATGAGGAAGTAGGAACAGAATAGATCAAAAAGGGGGTATTTAGTGGTCATTGGAAATGTTTTTCATTACCTTACAGTGATGGACACAGGTTATGGTATATATCATCAAAATTTATAAAAGTGTATGATCTAAAATGTAAACCATACTGTAAACCCTTGACAATGTTTAGTAGCTATGTTTCACTATATGTATAAAGGTTATAACAATTCTACCATCCATATACAAAAATGTTTTAATATGGGGTGAGGAAAGGGGGTGGAGTTTGGGTATATGAGAGTCTCCTGTATTCTGTGTGTGACTTTGATGTGACCTAAAACTTCTTTGAAAATTAAATGAAAAATAGTGAGACACTGGGGAGTGAGAGGGGGAAGGTGCCACAGTACAGACTAGACACCCGATATTGCAGTCATAAAAGGCAAAATGTCAAAAAAAAATTTTATTTTTTATTTTTCCCATTTTTTGAATATCCCAATCCTTTAATTTTATTTTAGTTTTAGTTTTTTTTTAAGTTTTCATGTATTTTATCTCTTACATTTAAACATAACATTATTATTTCATTTCTCTATTAATTGTATTTGGCTATTATATTGGCTTCATCTTTAAAGAAGCTTTGAATTACAGAAGGTTTTCAATGGGGGCAGGAGAGGATAATTGGTAAGGGGTGTCAGGGATGGGGGGTACATGGGGGAAAGTTCACCTGAACATAAATAAAAGGTATATAAAATTGTTCAAATACTCACAGGGCATGGTTACAGTGGGTGGAGAATCACTCAATAAATGAAAGAATACTGAATTCCCATCCTGGAGAGCTCTGTCACATTCTCCAGGAGAGAAGCAACAGTCCCCCAAGTGCATGTGCAGTGTCTGGCAAAGGAGGATGATCCACAGATGGGCTTTTGTTATTGATAACTAACCTTACGAGTCTTTGTGCTTACAATTGAAACTTAGCCTATTGTGATGGGGTGCTTAAGGCTTGCTCCTGAGAGCCACCTTGTTGCTCAAATGTGGCCTCTCTCTAAGCCAAACTCAGCATATGAATGCATTACCTTCCTCACAGCAAGAGACATGAGTCCTGGGGATAAGCCTCGCTGGCAACAAGGAATTACTACCAAGTTTCAAATGGCAATACAACTTGAGAAAGACCTCGAATAAAAGAGGGATAATGTAAAAACAAATGAGTTCATATGGCTAAGAGACTTGAAAGTGTGTCAGGAGGTCATCCCAGAGATAACGCTTATGCACATCTCAGTAGGGCCTCATAGGCTTCCAAAGTGAATATTACACCAAATTGAGGGGCTCCTGAGGGCTCTGGAGACACCCAGGTCCTATATCAGGGCACATAGCCTCAGAGTTGGTGCCTTATCAGTGGGCCCTACTTTGGAATCTGTGCTCCTGGAAGTGACAGAGTTGGACTCAAATATATCCTCCCTGCACATGGTTCATCTGTCCCTTCTATTCAAACCTATATGTGGTGCTGGAGTTTGTAGGTGTACTTCCAGAGACTGGAGTGTTTGGGCTGTCCATGTGCCAGCTGGGCCTGGAAACTTGGTGGAGATGCAACTCCTACTCTACAGCTCAATGGAATCACCCAGGACACTTGGCAGGGAGATGATGATGGACAACGGCCATCCCAGGGAATGGAGAGAGTCTGCAGCTTCAGGCAGGATAATCCCATCCATCTTATCCATGGGATATAAACCTCCTCTCACTTGGAGGTGGAGTGGACATTACCATCCCAGACTCCTCAGGATTGGGGGAGAGCTATGGACTAGAGTGGATTACTTGTATTCTGTTATATATATATTGTGATTCATGCAATGGAAGTAATTACAACATTAACGTGGAGCCAGTGGCCACTGGACCCTTTGGGGATAGGGAGAGGGAAAATCAGTTGTAAGACAGGGGCTTTTTTGGGACTTGGGAACTATCCTGTGTGACATTGCAATGCTATATATATATAGGCCATTTTATATCAACCTGTAACATGTAGAACTGTGTAGGAGAGAGTGTGGTCTACAATGTGAACTATGGTCCATGCTTAGTGGTGAAGCTCCAGGATGTGTATATCCATTGCAGGTGATGTGCCACACTAATGAAACATGTTTATTTGGGAGCTTATGGGAGGTGTGGGAGGTGGGGCATATGGGAATTCCTATAATTTTTGTGTAACTTTTATGTAATCTAAGTATCTTTTAAAAATTAAAAAGAAATCATTATTTTAAAAAAATAAAAGAAGAAAAAAAAGATTAAATTAAAAAGATAAGAGACTTGAACATACAGAAAAAAATCTCACTATACATACAAACAATAGATGTTACAGTAATTAATGTCTTTAAAGTTTATATTATTTATAATTGTTTAAATATTTTAATTTCTAAATTTTTTTGTCTTTTATATGTTATTTTAAAAACTATCATCATTATTTCATTTTCTTATTACTTTTATTTTGTTATTTTCTTAGCCTCATCTTTGGAAAGGCTCTGGATCACAGAAGGATCACAACTTTATCAGATGAGGATCATTGGTGTGGTGTGTCAGTGATGGAAGGTGCATGGGAGTGGGTACAACTGGGGCATACCTCTAAGGAATATGAATGTGTTCAAGTGTTCATGGGGCATTGTAACAGTAGGTGGAGATCCACACAAAAACCAAACAGTATCAAATTCCCATTCTGGGGAGTTCTTTTATATTCACTAATGGGCAGCCTTGAGTGCCCTGAGTACAGGGATGGTGCCCAGTGAAGGAGGATGGACCTCTGCACTTGGCCCTTGATATTCATGATTGCACATATGAACCTTTTCTTTTAAAATTTAAACTTAACCTAGTAATATATGTTGCCTAAGAGTTATCTCCTGAGGGCCACTTTGTTGACCAAATGTGTCCTCTCTAAACCAAACTCAGTGTATAAATATACTACCTTCCCCCCAGTATGGGACATGACTCTTGGGTAGGAGTCTATCTGGCCAGAAGTGATTATTACAAATTGCCAACTGGCAATACACCTGGAAAAAACCTTGACCATAAAGGGGATATGGTAAATCAAATGAGTTCTTAAGGCTAAGAACTTTGAAAGTGAGTGGGGAGGTCATTCCAGAATTTATGCTTATGCAGGTTTCAGCAGGATCTAATTGACTGCCACATTAAATATTGTCTCAAATAGCAGGACTCCTCAGGTTCTAGAGACATCCAGACACTATAGGAAGGGCAGATATCTCAGGAATTTGTCACCCTGCCAGTGTGCCTTACCTTGGAATTTATGCCTCCAGTGTGACAGAGTTGAACTCACTTGTGGTTTCCCTACACATGGCTCTATTTGCCCCTTCTATTTGAACCTATACATGGTACTATAGTTGATAATTGTATGTCCATGAGTGTTAAATTTTCAATCTTTCCATTTGCCAGTTGGTCTCTGAATCTCTGCAGAGTTGCAACACCTATTCTACAGTTCACTGGACTCGCCCAGGACAACTAACATGGAGATGATGATGGACAATACCCATCCAAAGGAACAGAGTCTGGAAATGTAAGTAAATAGTTCAATCCATCTGTCCCAAGGGATCTAAGTCTCTTCTCAATTCGAGTCAGAGTGAGCATCACCATTCCAAAATCCTCAAGACTTGGGAATGAACAATGGACTAAAGTAGACTTACTATTACTCTACTATAGAATTATAGTTGTTCTAGCAATGGAAGAACTTTTATCACTGATGTGGAGGCAAGGGCCACTGGAGGTGCTGATGGGAGAAAGAGGGAAATATAGGTGTAATATGGGGACATTTTCAGGACATTGGAATTTTCTTACAAGGCATTGAAATGATGGATATAAGCTGTATTAGTCAGCCAAAGGGGTGCTAATGTGAAATACCAAAAATGGGTTGGTCTTTATAAAGGGTATTTATTTGGGGTAGAAGTCCACAGATACCAGGCCATAAAGCGTTAAGTTTCTTCTCTCACCAAAGTCCATTGCCATGTGTTGGAGCAAGACAGCTGCTGACGTTTGCCAGGTTTCAGGCTTCTTGGGTTCCTCTCTTCCTGGGGCTGCATTTCTCTCCAGGCTCAGCGTCTGTTTCCTCCACAAGGTCAGCTGTAGACTATCAGGCGAATGGCTCACTTCTCTTCTCCTGGGACCTTCTCTCCAACATCAAAACTCCAACTTCAGAACTGCAATTCAAAAACTGCTCCCTCTGTCCTTTGCCTTGCCTTTTATATTCGATTCCCCCACCCACCAAGGGGTGGGGCTCAACACCCTACTGATGTGGCCCAGTCAACATCCTAATCATAACTTAATCATGCCCAGATTAACAGATCAGTTTACAAGCTTGATCCAATTATATTTTTGGAATTCATAATTACATCAAATTGCCCAACAGCTACACAAGCCATTATATATTTTGTCATATATTACAAAATTTCAAAGAAAAGAGTGTCAAAAATTTATGTAAACTATAATCCATGGTTACTGGCAAAGCTTCAATGTGTACATCAATTTTAACAAATGGATCACACTAATGAAGGATGTTGCTAATGTGGGAAATTGTGGGAGTGTTTGGGTGTGGGCCAAAGGGTATCTCCTATATTTTTATGTAACATTTATGTAATTAAATTTTTTAAAAAATAATTTAAAAAATAATAATTATGCCATATATTCAGAGCAAGAATAAATTGGAGAAGAGCTGAAAAAATCTGATTACCTATGAGCTATTATAAAATTTAATATAGTTGAACCAAGTGTCAAAGCAAAGCTATAAGAGAAAACCAATCAACAAGAGAGCCCTAAGCAAGACAGAAATTGAAGCCACAAATAAATACATCAAGAAAATCAGATGTAGAGATAATCAGAATTATTACAAAACATACTAAGAAACAGGAAGATATGGACTAGTCAAAGGAACATATTAAACCTACAGACAAGATATGAGATTTGAGACAACTAATCCAAAGATGTTCAAACAAATCTGCTTAATCAATTCATTGAGATGGTTAAGAAGATTAAGGAATTAACAATTCACTGGAGAGGATGTAGAGGAATGAGAACTCTATCCACTGATGGTGGAAATGGAGAATGGTGCAGCCACTGTGGAGGATGGTTTGATTGACCCTCATGAAGCTAACTATCAAATTGCCATAAGATCCAGCAAGTCCACTACTGCATATATACTGAGAAGAAATGAAAGCAGGGACACAACAGTTATTTGCACACCAATTTTCATAGGGACATTATTCACTATTGCCAGAAGTTGGAAGCAACCCAAGTGTCCACCAACAGATGATTGTATAAGCAAATTGTGGTATATACACAATATGGAATATTACTCAGCTGTAAGAAGGAAGGAAGTATTGAAACATGTGACAATATGGATGAATCTCAAAGACCTTATGTTGAGTGAAGTCAGCCAGTCACTAAAGGACAAACATTGCATGACCTCACAGATAATTACTAGGAATACTGAGCAGACTCATAGAGATAGAGTCAGAGCACAGGTTATAATTAGACAGGATGGGAGTATAGAATAGTGAGTCAAGGTTCAATCTGGGAAGAACCTATGATTAAGTGGAAGGGAATGGCTTGGCAGTGGATAGGGCTGATGGTGGTGTGGGGATATGATTGGGGTTGACAACACTAGAGTGTGATGGTGAGCACGGTTGGGGGCATGGTTTGGGCAATGCAAGGAATATGCACAAGGGCTGGAGGAAGGATTGCTGAAATCTGGGTATGTGGAAGTCTGTGTTTGAAAATGCAATTGTGGGAATTCTTTTGGCAAATACATCAGGGGACAGTCACTGGTACAGGGTGTCAAGGTTGAAGGGATGTGTGGGGAAAGGTGCACCTGTGGAATGCATCTCTGGAATATGAATGTGTTCATGCTGTCATAAGATGTTATCTCAGTGTGTTGAGACCCACACAATAAACAACAAAATGTTTAAGTCCCATATTGGGAGTCTTGCTATGTTCTCAAATAGAGAAGCCAGAATCTCCTGAGTACACAGGCAGTGACAAAATAAATAAATAAATAAACAGACCAATATGCCAAACCCTCAATATTTACGCATGTAACTATGAACCTTATTCTTTTAAAACTGAAAGTTAGCCAAATAACTATTGCCTAACAATTACCTCCTGAGAACCTCTTTGTTATTCAAATATGGCTCTCTCTTAGCCAACTTAAGCAAATAAATACCTTAACTTCCCCCTGGCATGGGACATGACTCCTGAGGATGACAGTTATGATAGTGATGGATTAATACCAAATACAAACCAGTGTTGCATTTTAAAAAAGACCTTGACCAAAAGGGGGAAACATTAAATACAAAAGAGTTTAATGACTAAGAGATCTCAAAATGATTTGGGAGTTCATTACAGAGATTACACATATGGATGTCTCAGGCAAATATCACTAACTGCCACTATTTTAAAAAGCCTCAAATAGGGGGGCTCCTGAAGGCTCTAGAGCCATCCAGACACTATAGGCAAGGTACACAATTCATTGAAATAAGCACCCCATTAGTGGGCCTTACCTTAGAATATATGATTACCTATTTCCACAATAACAGAGTTTGACTTATTTATAAATCATGTTACACATGATTCTTCTACTCCTCCTACTTGAACATAGAACTAGCACTATATCCATTACATATATGACTCAAAGTCTTAAATTTTCATTCTGTTCATATGCTGATTGAACCTTGAATCTCAGAAGGGTTGCAGCCAGCACCTGCTCTCCAGTTCATCTGACTCAGGACAGATGATTACATGATGGTTATGGACAACCCCTTTTCCAAAAAAAACAGAGTACCTACAACTGGAAGCAAAAGAGTTTCTTCCACCTACTCTATAAGCTATAAGCCTCCTCTTAATTTGAGACAGGACAGGCATCACCAACCCCAAATCCTCAAAGTTGAGGAATGAATAAACATATGGGAGGAATGAAATCACTCACAAAGTAAACATATTAATATTGTAGTAATGGAAGAACATGTAACATGGTTACCAGAGATTCTGAGGGTTGGGGGGAGGGAATAATAAGTGGAACATAGGGCATTTTAGGGCATTGGAATTAAGTGTAAACCACAATGAAACTATAGGCTTTCATTACTAACAACGCTTCAATATTTATTCATTAATTGTAACAAATTTACCACATTATTGTTAGATGTTATTAATAGGGGAAGATGTGCAAGAAAGATGTTGTAAAGTACATGGGAATACCTTTTAATTTTGATGTAAAATTTCTGTAGTCTAAAAACTCTTTAAAATAAAGTTTATTATATAAAAATAAAAGGCACTGGGTGAGTCTAAAGAATATGAAACCATGCAAAGAAAAATAACATGTCTCATGGGAATGAAAGGTAAAATAACTGAATTAAAAAATACACTGGAGGCATACAAAAAG
>JAQZBX010104731.1:0-10914 GCA_029593785.1 Cabassous unicinctus | reverse complement strand
CAATATGTGTTCATTAATTGTAACAAATGTACCACACTAATGAAAGATGTTGTTAATGGGGAAATTGTGGGAGGGGGAGTTAGTGGGGTATATGGGAATCCCCTCTATTTTTTTTTTTTTAAAGATTTATTTATTTACTTTATCCATTTTAAACGCCCCCTTCCCCGTTTTTGCTGTTTTGTGTCCATTTGCTGGGCAATTCTCTTTGTCTGTTTCCTGCCATCTCTTCTCATCCTCCTCCTCCAGTCTTCACCAGGATTTGATCCTGGAGACTTCCAATGTAGGAGAGAGGTGTTCTGCCACCAGCGCCACCTCGGTTCCTGGTTTTCGGAGCATCTCGTCTTGTCTCTCCCCTGAGTCTCTCTCCTGTTACGTCATCATCTTGTTGCCTGGCTCCCGGGGCCTGGCTGCTCACCAGCACACAGAGCTTGGCAGCCCATGCGCCTTCTGTATATATGTTTTTATTTTACCGGGAGGTCCCAGGGATCAAACCCAGGTCCCTCCATATGGCAGACGGACGCCCAACCATTTAAGCCACATCCGTCACCCCCCCCTCTATTTTTGATGTAACAGTTATGTAATCTAAAGCTTCTTTAAAAATAAAAAATAAAACAAAAAATCTGTATTATGAACTAGGGGGTTATTTAAATGCCCCTTATTATCATGTGGGCAATTAACAGATTAGTCGAATGACTCCTTTTTCAATTCCCTGTTTGCTCCAAGGGGGTAAATTATAGCAATAGATATCAAAATAAATATCATTTGTAATAAATCATTTAGTGTTAAATACTCAGGAAATGCTGACAATTAACTGGATTTCAGGAAGACTTACATTATCATTCTTAGAAACTGCATCTAATTATTCCTCAGTTAGTTGGGATTATACATTTTTCACTAGCTAACACTGAAAAAGTTCTAACCCTATAACAAAGTATGTGAAAAGAGATAAAAACTTCCCCTAACATGATATCATTTTCAGTTACATATATACAGTTTAGTAACCAAGAACATAAATTATGAACATAATTATATCTGATAGTCACTATTTACTGTCTATTAATGTATTTTCTTCTAAGAAATCCCTTCAGAAATTTGCATATTGGGCTGTAATTCCTTTATTTATATTTCTGTTTCCAGAACTTGAAATACATTTTTGCTCAACATCAAGTGTCTTCCTATTTAGTTAGGTTCTTCTCCTTATAATAGCAAATAGTTGAACAGTCCAAGTCAGGAATAATGTAGACTCATTAATTTAGTCAGCTTGGTGAAGTACTTAATTTTGTGTAAAAAATACAGATTTAATTTTTTTAAATTCCCCCTTTTACTCTGCATATATAGACTCAGACCTGATGCTATTGCTAATTAAATTGCCACAAATGGAATTTTGCAATGTATTAAATATATTCTTGAATAAATTTCCTAAATTTCTTTAATGAGATGACAGATAATCATTTCTTAGAAAAAAATTGATTTTCTTACATTCATTTTCCCAGTCTTCTCCAAATGAAGTCATAATCAATTTGAAAAATGGTTGGAATCTCAAAAGTTATCTTGCTATCAAGCCGGGTAGCATTTTTTCTGATTTCTTAATATTTACTTGATCTTTATGGTAGAAACACTTTATCTGAAAAAGAAATTCTCAAATGTGCTTTACAAATGTATTTTGCAAACTGATTAATAAGAGATGACATCTCCTGTAATTGCATCTGAGTATTCTTCTTTGTGTGTTCTGCCAGTAATATATTAAATCACACTTGCTGCCCCTAGCTACTGCTTAGTGTGTTCATTTCTGAACCAGATCCCAACCTAGAAAACCAATAGATTCTTCTTTTTACATGCCCTTGTCTTCATTATCTTTGCTGTTGCTGTATTCATTGGCCTTGTAATGGTTGAGTGGATTCCATTGATGTCATTGTTATTATATATAATAAACAAGTATAAGATAAAACTACATAGTCTTTTAGAGTCTGAGGTCAATGATAGAATCCTTTCACTTCAATTCAAAAAGCAAACTAAGACAGTAACTCTATTTCTATTTGGCTAACAAGCCTTATTGATCTTATTGGGACCCAATTCTGAAAAACGGGACCTTTATAGTGGATTTTAAAAAATGCAGCTCCCAGAAGAAAAACTGAAATTCTTTTCTTCTGCTCTAATGCACCAGGAATTAGTCCTAGAAAATAAAGTATATAATAAACACACTAAAGAGGAGATAATCCCAGTAGCTTTTAGATTCTGAAGTTCTGTTGTTAATTCTAAATGTAGCTTTATCTACTTTTACCAACTGAACTATATACTTGCAAATAAACTTCACATAGGACAAATCAGATGCATTAGCATAGAAGAGAGCATATTGCTTCTTATTATTTTCCTACATCTTCATGTGAAATTAGAATTTAAGAGTAAATTAAGAACTATAGATTATATTTATTGTTGCTTGCAAATCAAGTGATTAATTTCAAATGGGAACATTTTTTCAACTTTGAATACAATAATATTATTTTGCCTATAATTCTGTAGCTTTTATTTCCCTAAAATAAAGACTTTTTCACTTGGAAAAGCTGTTATCACTTTCCCAGTATTTTCCCACACAGGAAATTGCATTTAAATCCCACTGGATTATGTGACAGCCTATAGACACTACTTAAGTTAATTTTTAGAAAATAGATTACTATATTACATAGCTTGAAATTTCTTTTTTTTTTTTTTTTTGCTTTACATTTATTTTATTTTCTCTTATACAATGGGTGAAAAGTATTCAAAAAGGTTAAAATTAGGAAAAGGCAAAAAGAACATTAAAAAAGAATACAAAGTAAATTTCAATTCAATGAACTTTTTAGTTTTCTGCACATTATATAAATGTGATAAAATGCTTGATAATGTTTCAAGAATTGTAAATCTTATCTATATAGTCTCTATATTGTGAAAATATATTAGTCATTTCCCATTGGCTGTAAAACAGCAAAAGAACAAATAGCTTAAATTAATGCATGAATAATTTGAACACATCTTATTATCTTAAAATATTACCATTTAAAAATTATGATGTGTATCATTATTTCTAAATCTAATTAATTTGCAAAAATGAATTAATGAAATCTTTAATAATGTCGTACAATGTATTCAAACAAATATATTTATTTTCTAAAAACTAAATTTGTATATAGTGTGCCCTAACAGTTATGAATTTAATATATTAATGACCTAAATGGAGTGACTGGAGATAAGTCTAATATGTATTAAAATGCTGTTAATTAAAAGATATCAATTATATTTTAATGTATAGTTTACACATATTATATCTACTAAGAAAGTTTTAATATTTCCCATAAAACAGTCCATTTTTTATTTCAATTACATGTCTCCTTCCATTTCCCTTACCTAACATTCCAGTTAGGCAACCAGTCAACAGAAATAAGGAAAAGAAGTTATAGGTGATGCGGTGTGGAAGTAAGTTTGGTGATAATTTAGGAAGAAGCATCATTTTTGTCTCATAGTTTCTTTTAAAAGCAAAGATGGACTAGATTGTGTTCATAAGCAAAAGATTAAATAAAATATTTAAAATTTCACAAATAGCTCTTTCATAGTTTGTAACAATTTTTTCACAAAAATGCAAGGTGTTGATGTATGGGAGCCCTGTATGATGATGTGCATGTTTGTTTTGTACATTCACAACTTATACTGTACACTTGTTGTTTATGGATGTTCATATATGAAGGATAAACTTCAATAAAAAAGTTTAAAAATTATACAAATAGCAATTGGTGTTGGAAAATAATTTATTCTCATCTAATAATAAAATAATTACTTTTTATTTACTAATAAATATGCACCATGAACTGTGTTCCCAGTATTACGTATGGTATTTCATTAATCTAATACAACAATGATATCATGAGCTTATTAGTTTTCCCAAGTGTTAAGATGAGATAAACTGCTAGATTCCAAGATGTAACTTTAAGGCCAAGGTTTTAAATTAGCTTGTGACATGTTCATTCCATTCATTAAGTCCAAGAACCATAGAGAGAAAAGCAACAACAAAAAGTCTTTATTGGAAAATTTGACTTTTTTTTTTTACAGTATTATACACACCATGCAGGGTTTATATATTTACAGCATCATACTCTTAAATATATTGTCCAGGCATTTCTGGGTTACTATGTAACTGACCATTAACTTTGGACAGACTAAGATATTTTAGATTGCACTTAAGTTTTGTGCATACGTATGTATATGAACTTAAGTCTTAGCCTTCTTAAATTGTTTTTCTAAATAAAATGGTCTTTGAATCACCACTAGCAAATTCTAAACAGGTTTTATATTTTCCTCAAGTTAAAAATTTATACTTCAATTATAAAACTCTTTGCCAATTACAAAAAGTCATGAGTTTCAAATTAAGTGAATTCACTATGCTTAGAAATATACTCAGATTATTTGGAATGAAATTAACAATACCCAGTTAATTTCACTATAAATTAATGGTTTTAAAGTGTATCTTAATATTCAGAAAATCTGTGCACAAGAAAGAGAAAAAAATGCTCATACTTCTTCCATATATTTAGCATCTAATTAACATTCCTTATCTCTCCCATGACAATATCATCAAACACATTAATCTGAATTCAAATTAATTTTATTGACTGCTTATTATTTGCCAGGTCTGTGCTAAATATTGAGAAAGTAAAACTGATAAGAAAACCTTTCATACTCAAGGAGTTTCCAGTCTGGTAGATAAAATGGGAAGAAATAAGAGGAATTGAGAGCCTTCTATGTGCCAGGAAATAGAGGTCTTTTAATATGTTTTTTCTTGGTTGTTAGTACTTCATGGTGATTAAGCATCTTAAATATGAAGGTAGACTACCTGCATTCCTGCTTCCTAACGAGTGGTCTAAGGTAATCTATAAGACCTTTCTTTTGTTTCCATGTATAAAACTGGATAATACTATTTCTTGCCACCTAGATATAGGATGTCAAGGATTGAGTGGGCAACATCAAAATGGAGACAGATTGGATCCTAAGGCACAGATAGAGACTCATCTCTAATTTTCTCTGAGGAAGAAATATCTTTTGTGATGCTAAGCTACTACAATTTGGGTATTTATATGGGTTGTTTGTAAACAACCATCTTGTGCACCTATCTTGACCAATATAGAAAGTTGGCATCTTGAAGTATTGTGCTGCAATAATACAATTCTAAACTATGTGGAATTGGTTTACCCGTCAAGCAGTAGCTTACAACAGGAGCCTGAGCTTTCCTAATCTACTTGTCCATTTCTACCCCAAGAATGTGTCCCTCTACTTTTTATTCAAAATGACCCTTATTCAAAAGTAACATTCAAAGAAAACCCATGAAAAAAAATGCAAGGATGTGGGTATCTTAATAATAAACACAATACCTAAATTGATTCAAGTAAAACACAAGATAATGAAGATGATGGATATATGGGAAAACAAGTGATATTTAGAATAATATGTCCCTAATAAGTAGCATACTAAGTGCTAAAGGAGGACACAGAATGTGCAGTGGGCTGAACTTGGTGGTATGGAGAAGGGCTTCACAGAAAAGGAAGCATTTAAATAATGTTTTGAAGGACAAACCAGAGTAGGGAGAATGAAATAACACTAAGCTTGTCTAAAGAAAGTGAATAGCAATGTGCAAAGGCAATAAAAATCACAAATTCAGGGAATCACAAGAAGTCTATAGTGTAGGTGTAGGAAATAGCACTATGATGAGTTTGGAAATGTTTGCAAGAGCCAGATAATAAAGGCTCTCATCAGAAACAGAGGTTCTTGTGAGGAGGCAAAGACAATTTGTTTATAACTTGTAAGTAACAAGAGTATTGAAAATTATATAAATAAAGGATGGTTTTGAGCTAGAGCAAGAGGGAGAACAATTGATTTGAAGCACAGGGAGAAATGTCAAAAAGATATTGTCCTGTAATGAGATATGCTGTAGGCCTGAATTAGGCTGTGGCCAGTGATAAAGGAGAATAGAGAAGAGATTTGAGAGGCTTTTAAGAATCAATTGGATGTGAGGAAAGAAAAAGAAGCAGATAATGACTTCCTGAATTGAAAAAATGTATGTAAAATGTTAACAGATACAGTCCTGGATAAATTCTTATGTTGGAATGGGAAGTTAGGGAAATATTCTAATGAGTGTCTTGTGATAACTCTTTTGGGGGGCCTGTGGAACATTGTATTAATCAGAGTTCTCTAGGGAAACAGAACCGACATGTGTATTTGTATATGTATATGTATATGTATATGTATATGTATATGTTATAATATGAGATTTATTATAGGAATTAGCTCATGTGACAATGGGAATTGGCAAGTCCAAATTCTGTAGGGCAGGCTGCAACTTGGGAACTCTGATGAAGGTTTCAATGACAGGAGAAGCTGGTTGAGTAAAATAGAGATGGAAATTCTTTTTTTCTAACTTATGAAGTCATCAATTCTCCTTTTAAGGCCTTCAGCTGATTGGATGAGATTTCTTATTGCTGAAGGTAATCTCCTTTATTGATAATAGATGTAATCAGCCATAGTTCAACAACTGACTGATGATTTAAATCCATAAAATATCACTCATGGCAATAATCAGGCCAGTGCTTGCTTGAATGAGCA
Organism: Cabassous unicinctus; assembly: GCA_029593785.1. NCBI lineage: Eukaryota > Metazoa > Chordata > Mammalia > Cingulata > Chlamyphoridae > Cabassous > Cabassous unicinctus. The sequence goes on along the minus strand of JAQZBX010104731.1, from coordinate 4,290 downwards.
ACTGGATACCATAATCTAGCCAATTTGACTCATGAACTTAAACCATCACAGACATCTAAGGAGTTATGCCTATTAGGTAGGGAAACTGGATCATCTCGCTACATTTCAGGCATGAGGTTCATCATTTTGCCAAACAAACAAAAACCTGGAACTAAATATGTATATCTCTAGAGGCCAGAAAGTGTCTTTGTACAGATCTCAAACCTTCCTTTATTCAATTTTCCTTCCTGGTTTGTAATGAATAAAACATTGCAATGATCATTTCTTAAAACAGACACAAAACAGTAACATTTTATATTAAAGCATGGACATATACATTAAAAACTATAATGGTAATTTTAAAATTTAATTTCCATATTATGCATTCATTTACTAATTTGAGATTGCCAGACATCTTATTGCTTATGCTTTATTTTAAGTCAGATTATGTCCAACAGGGTATTTTTGTCTTTAATTTTGCAAACTGTTTTAGAGCAGGTGTCATATCCTCAAAAGTGTCTCTGAATAATGCTAAGTACCGCAGCATCCACCTGAGGGAGCTTAATGCATAACCATCCAGATGCTCACCATTTGTAAACTACTCCCAGGGTGCAAGGTAGGGATTTTTGGCAACATGTCAATGCATTAATAAGTATTATTCTAATTCTGATTTTTTCATGTCATTAAGGAATTATAGAGTAATGACGTCAGAGTGTTTGATTGTGATTTAGATCATCACCAAATAATGAACACACAAGTTATTTGGGGTACATCCTAGATACGACGAGAGTTCATTAACACCATTGGATACTGAGAATTAACTGATGGTGATAGAGACTCAATGGTTTGTGAAACAGCATATTTGCTTTGATATATTGTTTAACTTTTAACATATTATTTATATTCTGCATTATTTTGCTTAGGAAAATTTAAGAGTTATGCATTCTGGGACCCCCCCCCTCCCCTTTTTAGAAATAGATCCATATCATATCATTCAATTCCTTCAGAAGAGTCAAGGAAAACAATTTTACTACTAAATAAGCATTACTAGAATGTGATCCATCACAGGCAGTCTGTTAAAGAGATTGCAAAGAAAGAAGGAAATCTCACCATTTTTTATTTCCAAGCAGATACAGCCCAAAACGTACATGTTCTCAAGCAAGAGTAATTAACAGCACTATTTGCCACATATAGTTCATCTAAAATTTATGGGGTAATTGGGGTGAACTTAGTGTTTGATAATTGCCTCTATCCATAGGAATAATAAAACTTCTCATATATTTGTGAAGTAGATAGTTAAAATTTGAAGCAAGAAGCCTAAGTTAAACTCCCATGGAAATAAGGAGATGAGTGTGATAGACATTTTTTATTTTATTTTATTTTTTATTTCAATGATACAAGTTACTCTGTTAACATAAAATAATAACTGCAATAATGGTAAATTTGCTTTGGTCTGTGGTTATGCTCCCCTATTATTTTTGTTCATTCTTCAATCTTGAGGGATCTGTGCGATATCCATTCCAACTGCTTCTGCTTGAGAAGGGATGTAGATATTATAGGGCAGAGGAAAGGAATTGTTTTGCTTGCAGTTGAAGACACTCCTTGTTTTGGGGATGGTACTAGTTCATCATTATCATTTTGTTAGCTGTCCAGGACAAGCCTGAAGATCAGGAAAGTAGGAGTTGGCTGCCACTCTGCTGAGTTTCAGGGCTCAACAAACGTATGATGAACCCAAAGATTTAAGTCTCTGATAAATATACTTAACAGGTACATTGAAACTTATAGGTTCACATAAAAATAGTAGAATCATGATTAGAGGAAATATAAATGAGTGTAACTATGTTAAATTGGGGAAATAGATTTACATATATTCCCAGACTGGGTCCGCCAAGGGGTATTAATTTCGTGAGTCCATGTGGCTTGCCTCTGGATGTTCCTGGTACCCTTGGGAGCACTTTTGTTTGAGGCTTGTTACTTTAACAGTTTGTGAAATCTACCTGGGATCTGCATAAGCATAATCTCTGGAATGGCCTCCCGACTCACTTTGAAATCTCTTAGCCATAAAGACTCTATTTTATTTAATATTTCCCTGTTTCAGTCAAGACCTTTTTCCAAATTCATCACTGATTAATGCTTGGTAATAATCCCTTCATGTCAGGGAAGCTCATCTCTGAGCGTCAGGACCCATATCAGGGTGTGTTTGGAGGGGTTGACAGCAGTGAGTTTATTTGCAGATTTTGGCTTAGAGAGTCTACATTTGAGTAACAAGGAGGTTTGGGGGAGGTAACTCTTAGGCAGTAATTATAATTAGGCTTAGTTTCATTATTACAGGAATAAAGTTTAAAAGTGCAAAGCTTTAAGATCAAGGGCTTGGTTTATTGGCCTATTTTCTTTTATTAAGTAAGATTTTTATATTCCAGAGTTTTTGCCTTCTTATTTGAAAAAGTAGCAGGACTTCCCCAGGAGGGAAGTTCAATATTTTGTAAGCTACTATGTGTGGCTCTATTTATCATAGAAATACACCTGTGGAAACAAGGATACATTTATATCCTATAGAAATATGCTTTAGATGCATTTTCTCCATATATCAACCCACTATCAACACCCTGTACTAGTGACATAATTTTATTATAGATCTTGAAAGAAGATTCTTATATTTTTATTATTAACCACAATCCTTGGCCACCACAGAGTTCACTGTGTTTTACAATCCTCCATTTTTACCTCTTTCTTTCTAGCAACATATAAGACCCAAAACTTCCCCCTTTCTATCATGTTCACACACACACTTCAGCATTGTTAATTATACTCACATCACTCCACCACCATCACCTCCATCCATTTTCAAACCATTAAAGTCAACCTAATTATAAATTCTGCACAGCTTAAGCATTGGTTCACCATTCTCTATTCCCATTCTATCTCCTGGTAGCCTGTCTTCCAGACTCTAACTCTATGAGTCTGATCACTATACTTATCTCATATCAGTGAGATCATACGTTATTTATCCTTTTGTGTCTGACTTTTTTCACTCAGCATAAGGTTCTTTAGGTTCATCTATGTTGATGCATGTGTCAATACTTCATTTGTTCTTACAGCTGAATTATATTCCATTATATGTTTATACCACATTCAGTTTATCCATTCATCTGTTGATAGATAACTGAATTGCTTTCATCTTTTGACAATTGTGACTAATGTTGCTATGAACATTGCTGTGCATATACCTGCTCAAGTCACTGCTTTCAATTATTAATACTTATTCTTCCAATCCATGGAGATGGAATGTTCTTCCATTTATTTAATCTTTGATTTCTTTTAGCAATGCTGTATAGTTTTCTGTGTATGAGACCTTGACATACTCAGATAAATTTATTCTTAGATATTAGATTCTAATAGTTGATATTGTAAATGGAATTTTTTTCTTGATTTCCTCCTCAGCTTGCTCATTTCTATTGTACAGAAACACTACTGATATTTGCATGTTGAGCCTATATTGCAAAATATTGCTGAACTTATTAGTTCTAGCAGCTCTGCTGTAGATTTTTTCAGGATTTCTATATAGAGGATCATGTCATCTGTGAATGGTGAAAGTTTACTTCTTTCTTTCCAATTTGGAGGACACTTTCTTTTTTCCTTTTCTTGCCTAACTTTTCTAGGAAGGCCTTCTAACATAATGCTGAGTAAGAGTGGAGAGAGTGGGTACCCTGGCCTTGTACCGGATCTTAGAGGGAAAATTTTTAGTCTTTCACAATTGAGTATGATATTAGCTGTGAATTTTTCATATATGCCCTTTATCATGTTGAGGAAGTTTCCCTCTATTTCTATGTTTCTTAGTGTTTTTATCAAGAGGGTGCTGAATTTTGTCAAATGCCCTTTCTGAGTCGATAAATATGATCATGTAATTTTTCTCCTCCTATCTGTTAATATAGTATAATTCAATAATTGATTTTCTTATCGATTCTTGAATGATCCTTGCATATCTGGGATAAAACCCACTTGATCATGGTGTATAATTGATTTAATATGTTTTGGATTTGACTTGCAAAAATATTGTTGAGGATTTTTGCATATAAGTTCATTAGAGAGATTAGTCTGTAATTGTTCTTTCTTCTTGGTAGATTGTCTTTTTTATTAATATGTAGTATAGCTACCCCAGCTCTTCCGTGGTTACTGTTTGCATGGAAAATCGTTTTCCAACCTTTCACCTGCATCCTATTTGTGTCTTTGGGTCTAAGTTTTGATTCTCTTATACACAGCATATAGGTGGATCATAATTTTTATCCATTCTGCCAATCTGTGTGTCTTAAT
>JAQZBX010104730.1:0-10926 GCA_029593785.1 Cabassous unicinctus | reverse complement strand
CCCTTCAATTTCACTTCTAGGTCCTCCAAGACAAAATAGTGAAAGAAATAGTGAATGCAATAATAATCAGACAGACCATTCTGATTAAAGCTTTTACTTCGTTGTCCATTAGGGTAGCCACATCTTCCTTGTCTTTGGCAATTAAGTGCTTCCACTTAGCTTTTGTTCACTCAGAATCTGATCTTCTGTGTTGTTTTTAAAGATCAAAGATCTGTGACAGCAGTTACCACACTAATTTCTGATATACAGAGAAATGTGACCACAGGGCCTTTCAGGGTTAGGGATGATGGAGCTTCTCTCACAATTTATTCCTCACAGTTGTTGTGAAAGATGTGTCCTCTGGGCATTTCTTCAGTGCATGTGGAGGTCTTACATGATGAATCCACTCCAGCATTGCAATTTATCTAAGCATTTGGTTCCCCTCAGCTACATTATACCATGGCAGTTCTGGCATTTCAACCTCACATATAATAGTCTGCTGTTTTGTCCATGCTTCAGCCAACCAATGAAACAATCTGATTCAGCCCTTCTAACCCCTTGAGTTAAATGTTTGAGTTCAGAATCTCTGATTATTCGGCCCATATCAATAAATTCAGTCTGATCCAAATTTTTGTACCTTCCACCATTATCCCAGGAACTTCATATCCATTTCCACACATAATCTCCTGAATTCTCTCTGTACATTGGAAAAGTCATGCAGTTCTTTTGGAGTGCAGCACATCTACCCGTGGGTCACACTTGGTACCTCAAGTTTTGGGGCCTTTTGGGACTTCATGATAGTTCTAATTCTGGTATAAAAGAAGTGTGATAGCAAAAGGTCATGAGAGGATTTAGCTGTGTCTTGAAAGGCCACTACCTCAGGGTATTCCATTACATTTACATCTGGTGAAGCATGTTAATCTCCTCAGCTGGGAGTGGGAAGGCTGATTCCTCAGGGTAGACTGGAGGGCAGGTGGCTGATTCCTCAGGGCAAAGCATTACAGTTTTATAAGGAAACTGAGCAGAATCTAGGGTTTCAATATCCCCACCTTCATCACAATCACCCATATGGACTCATTCTAATACTCAAGAAACCATTCCCTCTATTTAATAGCTGCCACTTTGAATATTGGTAACTGAATTTTAAAGGGAATTCAGCCACTCACCCTGAGAGACTAAGCACCTGGTTTCCAGAAATCTCAAGCCTTCAGCTACAAAAACTAAGAGTATCCTTCAGGGTACACCTAGCAACTTTTATGGCCTTTGGTTGCGCTTGAGATGTCAATTTGAAGCCCTGAGCTCAATCTTTCACAATTTTTCTAAGAACAACCAGCCTTTATAATTTTTAACTACATAAAATTTTAACTTCACAAAACTCATTTCAAATATCCAATACACTGTCTTCCAGAGACTTGCCTCACTTCAGCATTTGAGTAGCAGTATCAATTGCTGATATTTCATAAATCTCTATTGCAATTTCATGCCATGGAGTATCAGTGTCTTCTAGATCACTGGAAATAGAGTCATGACTCCTGCTTAATCTAATCAACTGAGAGAACCATTGAAAACCCCAGAACAAACTGAGAATTTCATCTTTAAAATACTGTTTCTCAAAAATCACTTCTAGTTTCAAATCTATATTTAGATTCCACAGAAAAACAGAATTGTATTTACTATACATTTTGCCTTCTGCAACTATGAGGATTGGCAAGTCTGAATTCCATAGGGGAGGCCACAAGTTAGAAACTTGATTAATGTGACTTCAGATTCTGTAAGAAAAGCCAGATAACTGAAATAGAGATATAAATTCTTCTTTCTGACTGCTGAAATTCTGTTCTTAGATTTCTTTTTTCTGACTGCTGAAATTCTGTTCTTAGAAATTCTCCTTTCTGACTTCTAAAATTCTCACATCTCCCTTGAAGCCCCCCAACTGATTGGATGAGGAAACTCCTCTCTTTACTAAGTATCTCCTACTTGATTGTAGATACAATCAACCCTAGATGCAATCAAATGTCTAATGAAATTAATCCCCTACAAAACACCCTCACAGTAACAATGAAAGCAGAACTTGCTTGTGTAAGATCTGTAACCTAGATAAATTGAAAGAAAAAGTTAACAATCACAAAATGTCTCATTGAGATGAAAGGAAACCACTTCTGTTTCCATGGTTAGGTTTGTGTCCATACTCTGTATTAAAGAAGACACATATTAGAATTTATGAACTAAAATACCCCTGCTCTAATGACTGTGAAAACCATCAAATACATATATACTGACTCAAATGGGCAAAGACACAGACACACATGCACAGAGACACATACACAGACAAACACACAGACACATACAGATACAGATATATACACATAAACATATACACACAAGCAATATATTCAAATGCAAGCAAATACAGAAAGAAAGACACATGCACACAGAGACATAAATGCATGGAAACACTCAGACACACACACAATCACACGCAAAGATGGCCATAAACAGTCAAACACAAACACACATAAAAGACAGACACATATGAACACACACACAAAAACCTACATGCAGACGTAGACACAGAGAGACACACCCAAGCACTACATAATGATTTCCCAGGGCCGTGTTGATGACATGTACTTCTCCCCTACATGTAAACTGAGTAGACCACAATTGAGTACAGTTCAATCTTCGATCATAATATTTCCCAAAATATTTAGAAGTGGTACCCAGAAATTCCAGCTCCCAAGGCACCTTGAATATGAAAACTAGGAGCTTCAGTTTGGTGTGGCAATTCTCTGCCCTGTGTTTAAGGAAACATAAAAATTTGCTATAAAAGCAGAGAGAATTGCAATGTACCTGATGGAAAATTTAAAAATATGATCTAAAAACATCCTTGTGATTAAAAAAACAATTCCTTCATTCTGTTAGCATTCCACAATTGAAAATATACCCTGATACCCAGAAAAACTAAAAGAACAAAAATCAGTTTATCCAAAATAAAAGCAGTGCTATTTTCACAGTGCGAAGACACCACACAGATTAAACACCCCAAGAGTACAATGAGCAAAGTGAACATACCACCTTTTCACAAAAGAAAGTATTATGCACATATGTTGTTATTTTTTAAAGGAAATTCGTAGAAGATTTTTAAACAATAATAAATGCAAAAAAATTTGGAACCAGACAAAATCAATTTTGAAACTGATCTACCATTACATTAGATGTTGAAATTTGATAGTAACCAAATCATGTTAATTCTTAATACAGTCACCTATATAGGAATCATTTTGGTATCCATCTTCCTGAAAGAGTTAAGATGATAAGTCATTATCTGCAAAATGCTTAACATGGTTCCTTCCAGTCATAGAATGAACAGTTATCATCGATGATGAGATGGGGCTATTTTTCTGCTACTTCTAAAATGTCTTATTCTTTCCAAATAAGACCCCAATGCCACATCCTTATTTCAGTTCTTTAGGATCCTTCCCAATAATAACAGACTTTGTACAGCTCTAGATTATGGAGAAGATAAAGGTTACCTATTGTAAAATGATAAAGGACAATGCTTCCAGATGATGGCAGAAAGTGATGTGATAATAGAAATAGATCTAACCTCAAAAGACAAAAAATTACAATGAAGAAAAGAGGGGGCAATATGCATAAAAACAAGAATGCAATACATATAAAACATTAATTATTATTTATAATTAATGCAGTATGTCTAAAACATTAATTATTATTCATTAACAAGGGAAGTAGGGCTTTATAAGTTTGAAAGGCAATGGCTTACTTTCAAATATATCATAACCTATTTCCTCAATGTATCAGAGTTAGATTCATTTATACTTTTCCTACATATGTTTATTATGCCACTTTTATTTTAACTTATAATTAACACTATACCCATTAAATATATGTCCCAGAGAATTAAAACTTCTGGCTGTCAATATGCTGGCTGAGCCCTGAATCTCAGCAGAGTGGCAGCCATCACCTATCCTCCAATTCATTGGACTCACCCAGGACAACTAACAAAAGGATGATGGTAGACAAAGACCACCACCAAAAACAAAGAGTATCTACAACTGCAAGCAAGACAGTCCCATTTATCTGTGCCATGGAATCTAATCCCCTTCTTAATCAGAAACAGAGTGGGCATCACCATCCCCAAATCCTCAAGATTGAGGAATTAACAAACATAAGGTGAGATTGCAACTATTGGACAAAGTAGACTTATTGTTCTAGTAATGGAAGAACTTGTAACATTGATATAAAAACAATGGTCACCAATGTTTCTGAGGGGAGGGAAAAGGAAGAATAGTTAAAACAGGGCATTTTGGGATATTGGAATTTTTCTTCATGATAATGCAATGACAGATACAGGCCATTATACATTTTGTCAAAACCTATAAAATTGTGCAGTGCAAAGTGTAAACCATAATGTAAACTATAGACCAAGGTTAGTAGCAGTGCATCAATATGTGTTCATCAATTGTAACAAAAGTATTGAACTAATGAAACATGTTGTTAATGGAGGATAGTGTGGTAGGAATAGGGGTTGAGTTATATGGTAGCACCTATATTTTCCATGTAACATTTATGGAGTCTAAAACTTCTTTAAAAATAAAGAAAAATTACAAAAAGATATTTTAAATAAAGAAAGGCAAAGGGAGAAAAATAATATGTAACACTGGTAGATTGATATGGCCACACAAAATGTATAAACTTTTAAACACCCCTAAATACATCTGCATATATATAAAATAAATGAAAAGCAAACAGCTTTGCATCTCCTTTTGGTATGCTGTTTGTTCTTTGGACTGGGCCATGTCTTCCTGTTTCTTAGTGTGGCTTGTATTTTTTGTTGGTATCTAGTCATCTGTTTGTGTTTGTGTGTTAATTCAGCTGATTAGCTTCTTTCTCTGCTCTGTGGTTTTCTGTTGTTGTTTTTGAGTGTGGTAAGGTTTCACTTTGACACTTCATTACTCTTATTCTATTTCCTTGTCATTGCCTCTGCACTTTTGAAAAAAAAAATGTTAGTACCAAAGAAATAGGAAAAGATAGAAAGAGAAAAAGAGTAATGTTAGTGATAATAGTAAAAGGTAGGAGAGGGACTGTACAAGATGTAGGTAATTGAATAATTGACCTGAGTAAGAAGTGCAGAAGAATAAGATTAGAAAAGTGGAACAGAAACAGTGCAACATGAAACAGAATGGAGAAAAATATAGAATGAATTAAAAGTCCAGAATCATGAGAAGAGGAGAAAAGAAAAAGTAGAAGAGAGAAAGAAAGGGAGAAAGAAAATTTAAAAAGAGAACATAAAACACTGGGAAAGTAAGAGAAAGAGAGAAATGAGTACAAGAATAATTGAAGACTAAGCCAAAGAGTTAGAATGAAAAAACAAAAACAGAAAACAGAAAGTATAAGGATGAAGGAAGGAAAAGATATAGTGTAGGTAGAGAAAATTGAGAAACAACAGAAAGAGAAAAATCTAACAGAGAAACAAAGGAAGGGAGAATACAACAAGAAATCAAGACAGCAGTTACTCATTTTTTTGTTTTCCTTTTTTTAAAAAAAGAAAAAACGAAAAACAAGAAAGGAAGAAGGCAGGAAATTGATCAAAAATCCTAGATAAACATGGGAAAATGGTCTTTTCTCTTGGAATCCTAGTGATCTTCTCAGGCTTTTGCTATTCAACAATCAATCATCCTTAGCCTATCCTCTGCAGGTTATAAGGCAGGTTTTAGTGAGTAAAATACGGAAACTAAAAAAAGGGCCTTTATTTTTTTTTTTAATAAGAGATTCAATAAAAGCTAATACAAAGAGGATATCAATATGTTCCTTGTCATAAAGTTTCCCTGGATGCTTGATAACCTTGTATGCCTTCTCAGAGAGGAACCAGGAATCAAATCAGGACCTTTTATCTACTAGGCAGGAACTCTTCTACTGAGCTACTCTGCCTTCTTAGGTAGCAGGATTTTTTGGAAACCTACCAGTCCTTATTCCTTCCCTGAAATCTCTGCCTCTTTTCTGATGTAATTCCTCTTTACCTAGGCAGCTGAGCTTGGCAGCTTGCCTCACAAGATTACCCTCTCCTATCCCTGTCATGTCAGGGTCCATTCTGACACCCAAGGGGGGCTCAGCTGGCTAAAGTAACCACAAAGCAACCTCTCTCCACCATCTCTGACCCCTTCTCTGCCCAGGGAGGTTGTTGCCACACTCCTTTTGGAGGAAGAAGCCAGCGGCTCCACTTAGAACACTTCCAGCCACAGGTGGGAGAAACTCAAGATTTTTCACTGGCTTCCCTTTCTTTCCGGCACAAGCCTAGATGACCCAGAGCAACCCCCCGACTCCATATATATCTAGAGGTGCTGGTGGGGAGGAATAAGTCTGATCTCCTCTTAGTCAGATATTTGCTAGGAGTTTTAGACTTGCCTCATATCTAAAGGATGGGGGAGAGGAGCCCTTCCCAGTGGCAGGGAGGATCAATAACTCAGTTTGGTGTTTTGGCTTCCTCCTCTCTGTCCCTGAGTATTGTTACTTGTAAAGCAGTATCCTGGTCTGCTGTACCCCTAAGTGGGTTTCCAAGGCAGCCTGAAACTCCCTCTCAGTTTCAGTTTTATCTGTCTACTCTGTTGGCCATATTCTTTGAACTTTATTTTTAAAGAAGTTTTAGAATACAAAAAAGTTTTATAGAAAATATAGGGTATTAACATGGCAGTATTTGCCTCTGGAGTGTGGTGGGGGATCTGGTGTCCATTCTGGTGCTCAGTGACCCCCCCTCCAAAAGAGAAAATGATAAAGGAAAGTGGGTAAATTGATAAAAATGGGTTATTTCATTAAAATATATAGCAGTGCTTTTACTAGTCTAAACGTTGGAAATAATTTCAAAATTTAAAAATTCTCAAAAAATTTAAAGCTAATTTAGTATGTCATTAAAAAAGGAAAATATAGGGGATTCCCATACATGCCACCCTTTCCCCCTCACATTTTCTCCTATTAATAACATCTTCCATTAGTGTGGTAGATTTGTTACAATTGATGAACAAATATTGAAGCATTGCTAGTAACCATGGACTATTGTTTGCATTATAGTTTACACTTTCCACCACACAATAATACAGGTTTTGACAAAATGTCAAAAGGCTTGTGTCCATTATTGCAATATCATGCAAAACAATTCCAGTGTCCCAAAATGGCCCATATTACACCCATTCTTTACTCCTTCTAATCTCAGAATCTCTGTTGACCCCTGAAAGAATTGAATTTGATGATTATCATCTACTCCGTGATGTAAGAAATCTAGGTGTTAATATGCAATGGAATATATAGATTGGGGTGCAGGACCAGGATGCACATTTCACATATTTTATTAGACAAAATATGTGACTCTTTTCATTTCTTTAAGCAAAATGTCTGCCCTATCTACACATTTTGTCTTAAACATTAAAGGGTACATAAGTGAAAATTATATATATTTACTAAATCATCAGATGTATTATGTCCTTATAATCACTTCACATTTTAATATGTTTTCAACAAAAATATTACTCACATGGAAGAGTATATTATAAATATTCAGCTTGCTTAATTTTTATAAAATGAATATACCTGTAAACCACAACATTAGAATTTCCCACATGTCTGCCCTTTTCTAAGCATCTTTCCAATATTTGGAAAACCACCCTCCTAACTCTAATGTATAGGTTAATTTTTATTATTTGTGCAATATATATAAATAAATTTTAATTTATATTATTATTTGTAAGCTTATTTCCTTGACTTTATATATATATTTTAGATATGGCTATAGACTAACCATGATCATTGGTTCATGGTAATATTTTGTGTTAATATATTTAATTTTGTGTATCCCACTACACTGTTGTTGAAAAATTATTTAGTTTCCATTTGGCAACTTTCACCAAAAATGTTCCTGGAACATCATGATTTATGTCTTCACAGACTGCACGTATGTGATGGGAAAGAGTTGGGATGCTGGCTCTTGTTGGCAAAATAAAGAACAACAGTCCACAACTGGATGTCCCACCTGATGAGGCAAAGATCCTGTATGACTCAAGGTTTTCAAGGGAAACAGCACCAACAGGTTGTAAGGTTCAGAGCACTTGAAAAAGTGGAGATTTCACTTGAGCAGACCCAAAGTATAAAGCATTAATCCATAGATGACACAACTTGAAGTCTATTGGAGATTACCCTGGTGAGTTTCAAACTTCGTCAGACATGGAGTCTCTGTATCCCTTCCAATTTTTCCCTTCTGGATTTCAAATATTTTATTAAATCAGTATAAATCTCTGCTTTATTTTGGAAGCAGATAATCTGTTTCCTAGATTTCAGAGGCCCACAGATGGAAAGGATATTTCCAAAATGATGGACTACACCCATAACTTATTTTGTGAAGCTTTTGGGATATATTGATAGGGTGAATGTATTCTTTTTAAAATTAGCTTCTTTTTGGTGTGAATGTATTTTGCATGAAGGAAGAACATATCTTTTTGGGGTACAAAGGGTTGACTGTGGTAGATCAGATTATGTACACCCTCAAAAGACATTTTTTAAATCTTAATACTTGTAACTTTGGGTGCAGGTTTACTTGTAAATACATCCCTTTGAAAACATATTATAGAGGGCAGATGTGGCTCAAATGGTTGGGTGTCCATTTCCCATATGGAGGACCTGGGTTCAATTCCTGGGACCTCCCAGTTAAATAAAGAAAAATATAGAAGGTGTGTGGGCATGCAGTCAGGTCCCACAAGTGGGTGAACCATCTGGTCCCATGAGAGGGTGAGTCCCCAGGCCCCGCTGAAACATGCAGCAAAATGATTTCATAACAGGAGGAAGACACACGGGAGAGCCAAGATGACACATGATGAAAAACCAGGTACTGAGGTGGCACAGGTGGCAGAACACCTCTCTCCCACATCAGAGGTTCCCAAGATTGAATCCTGGTGAAGACAGGAGAAGAAAGATGAGAGCAGAGGTCAGGAAACAGAAACATATAATTGCCCAATGAATGGACACAAAAACAGCAAAAAAAAAAGGGGGGTGGCAGTTAAAATGGATAAAAAGTAAATAAATAAATAAATCTTAAAAAGAAAAAAAACACATATTTTCAGTTAAGGTGTGGGCTTATATGTGAATAGAATTTTCTAAGATCATATACGGATAAGTCCAAACAGACTCAGTGTGATCCTTTATTTTTATTGGTGGAGGCATTATAAAAAGCCGACAGAGGAACACACAAGAGAAAACCAATGACTCTGCCATGTGATAGTAAACAGCCACAAGAAACACTACTGATGCCGAGAAATAATGATGCATCCCATGCCTTGATTTGGGACTTTTGGCCATAAACCCATAAGCGAATAAATTCTTGTTATTTAAACCAACCCAGTATGTGCTCTTTGTCAGAGCACCCAGTAAAACTAAGAATCCAAAGCATTGAATTTGTGAATGAGCCAAGCTCAGAGCAGAAGCTGATAGAGAACAGAATGTAGTGAACCCAGAAACCCCACCCAGACCTCGAGATTTAAGTGGGGTAAGACTTTAGTAATGGTTTTCTCTTGTTTGTGCCTTACTCTGTCTTCTGCAATTTACCTGTCACCAAAGACTTCTCTCAGTCCCTAACTGTAGGCTACTGTTTCTCAGCCCTTATTCTATTATTGTCCCATAAGGAGCCTTTTTATGTACGTTAAACAATCAACTTCCTCTCCACGTGTGAGATTGTAATAAAACAGACGCATGTTCAATTACTGCGATCCTTTATATTGTTATTCATGATTGTAATGTCTAAGAATTTTTGTTTCCTCTCAAAACCACTTCTTGCTCCTACCCTCCATTGCCTCTTATACGTTCTGGCCTTATTTACCCTTGGTTCCATGAGACCAGTATGCTTTACTGTGCACACAAATCAACTCTTTATCCCATAAAATACAGATTTTTAACTCAGCAAGTATTGGATGGGGCCCTAATGTCTGCCTTTCTGATGAGGTCCTGGGTGAAGCTGATGTTGCCAGTTCATGGACCCTACTTGGGATGGTGACTCATCAAAGGGTTGTGGGCTTGTTTCCATCACATTCATAGTCTAATAGAGGAGAACTTGTCCTGGTAGTACTGCAATATCTTGTGAACAAATAGCCTCAGTCTTATGTCCAGCAGGCAGGATGACCCTATCCCATTATCCATCACATACATGGATTTTATACTATAGAAATGATGATCTTGGTGGAAATGGATCATTGTCACAGCTCAGATTTCTGATTGTCCCCATTTATATATTGCTTTAGAGGTCAAGAAGCTTTCCCATCCTAAATAATCCTCACATATGCCTATATACATATCTCAGTTCAGTTTCAGCTCCAATAGCACAGGATTTTGGAGGTTTGCTTATTTTTGTAGCTCTATTTTGGAGGTCTTCTGCTTTCTCATGTCATTTCTTCAGGAACATTAGTTATCAAAAGATAGAGTGCAGTAACACTGGTCTGATTATTACAAAATAATTGGGCATCAAACCTTTTTTATCCCCATGCAGCTCTTTCAATATTGGGCTATTTTACAATAAAACCCTGAAATGTATCAGAACATTGTATCTAGTTTATCTAGCTAGGGTTGACAATCAACTGCAAGTAACAGAGAGGTGAAAAAATGAGATGCTAAAAATTTTGGAGATTTATTTATCCACATCTCACAGGTCTAGGATTATGGAGGCCAGGTGGTTTTGGTAGCTCAATGACATTGTAAAGAATTCCATCTTCTTTTAGCTTACTCAATATCTGTTTTTCATCCTCATGGTCAAAAACTAGCTGCTGTACCTCCAGACACTTAATCCACATTCTAGGAAGAAATACTAGGTGGAGATTTTGGGATGTCATACAAAGAGTGATGAATGAGTCATTTTCAAAATTCACTTTTGTGAAGTATAACATCTAGATGGATCAGTGC
>JAQZBX010104729.1:0-10931 GCA_029593785.1 Cabassous unicinctus | reverse complement strand
AGTAAAACTAGCCCTAACCCTAACACTAAATCTAGCCCTAACCAAAACCCTAAACATAACCCTAAACTTAGCCCTAACCCTAACCTTAACACTAGTCCTAACCCTAAACCCAGCCATAAACCTAACCCCAACTCTAGCTCTCAACCTAACCCTAACCCTAACCCTCGCTCAAACCCTAACCCTAAACCTAATCCTAGCTCTAAAACTAACCCTAACACTAATCCTAGCTCTAACCCTAACCCTAACCTAACGCTTCCCCTAAACCTAACCCTAACCCTAACCCTAAACCTAGCCCTAACACTAACCCTAACACTTAACCTAACCCTAACCTTAGTCCTAAACCTAACCCTAGCACTAACCTTAACCCTAACCCTAAACCTAACCCTAAACTTAGGCCTAACCCTAACCCAAATCTAAACCTAACGCTAACACTCGCCCTAACCATAAAATTAGCAATAAACATAAGCCTAACTTTAGCTAAAACCCTAACCCTAAAACTAAACCTAGCTCTAACCCTAACCCTAACACTAACCCTTGTTCTAAAACTACCCCTTACCCGAACCATAGCTCTAACCCTAACCCTAACCTAAACCTAGCCCTAAATATAACGCTAACCCTAACCATAGCCCTAACCCTAACCGTAAACCAATCACTAACCCTAACCTTAGCCCTAACCCTAAACTTAACCCAAGCCCAAACCCTAACCCTAAAACTAACCCTAAACCTAACCATACCCTAACCCTAACCCTAAACCGAACCCTAACTATAGCACTAGCCCAAGCCATAGCCATAGCCCTAGCCCTAGTCCTAGCCCTAACCTAGCCCTAACCCTAACCCTAAAACTAACCCAAACCCTAAACCTAACCCTAGCCCCAACATTAGCACTAACTCTAAACCTAAACTTAGCCCAAACCCTAACCCTAACCCTAACCCTAATCCTAACACTAATCCTAACCCTAACCCTGGCCCTAACCCTAATTCAAATCCTAACCATAGCCCTAACCCTAACACTAACCCTATCCCTAAACCAAACCCTAACCCTAACCCTAACCCTAACCCTAAATCTATCCCTAACACTAACACTAACCCTAACAATATCCCTGGCCCTAAACCTAAATCTCACCCTAGGCCTAACCCTAACCTTAACCTTAACCCTAACCCTAGCCCCAACCCTAACCCTATCCCAGCCCTAGCCCTAGGCCTATCCTTTGACCTAGCACTAACCCTAACTCTAACCCTAACCCTAAAACTAAATCTAAGCCTAACCTTAGCCCTAACCCTAAATCTAAACTTAACCCTAATAGTAAAATTAGCCCAAAACCTTACCCTAAACCTAGCCATAACCGTAACCCTAGCCGTATCCTTAACCTTAACCCTAACCCTAACCTTAACCATAGCCCCAACCCTATCCCTAACACTTACCTTAACCCTAGCCCTAATCCTGACCCTAAAGCTAACTCTAACCCTAACCCTAAACTTAACGCTAACCCTAGCCCTAACCGTAACACTAAGCCAATCCCTTACCATAATCCTAACCCTTGCCCTGACCCTAAAAATAAACCTAACACTAACCCTAAACCTAACCCTAGCACCAACGCAAACCCAAGTCCTAAACCTAACCCTAATCCTACACCTAACACTAACACTAACCCTAACCCTAACCCTAACCCAAACCCGATCCCTAACCCTAACCCAAACACAAACAATAGCACTAAACCTAACCCTAACCCTAAACCTAGCACTCACCATAACCCTAACCTAACCCTGGAATTAAAACTAAACCTAACCCTAAATCTATCCTCAAACCTAACAGTAAAACTCGCCCTAACCGAAATCCTAAACCTAACCATTGCCCTAACACTAACCCTAGCCCTAACCCTAGGCGTAACCCTAAAGCTAACACTAACCCTACCCGTAAACTTAGCACTATCCCTAACCCTAAACCTAACCCTAACCTAACCCTAGCGCTAACCCTAAATTTAACCCTATGCCCTACCCTAACCCTAAACCTAATACTAACCCTAACCGTAGCCATAACCCTGACCCTAATCCTAGCCCTAACCCTACACCTAAACCTAACCCAGCCCTATTCCTAACCCTAACTCTAACCCTTACCCTAACCCTGCACTAACCCACCCCTTGTCCTAGCCCTTCAACTAGCCCTAATCCTAAGCCTAACCGTAAACCTTACCCTAACCCTTATCCTAAACTCAGCCTTAAACCTAACCCTAACCCTACACCTAAGTCTAACCCTAAGCCTAATGCTAACCCTAACCCTAATCCACCTCTAACCGTAAAACTAATGCAAACCCTAAAACAAACCTTAGCCCTAACCCTAAACCTAAACCTAAACCTAACCCTAACATTAGCCCTATCCCTAAACCTGGCCCTAAACCTAACCCTAACTCTAGCTCTAACACTAACGCTAAACCTAACTGTAGTTCTAAACCGAACCCTAACCCTAACCCAGCTCTAACCCTAACCCTAACCTAACACTGGTCATGAACCTAAACCTAAACCCAACCCTAACCCTAAACCCAACCCTAACCCTAACAATAACCCTAACCCTAATGCTAACACTAGCCCTAGACCTAGTCCTAGACCAAACCATAGCCCAAAGCTTAACCCTAAACCTAGCCATAACCCTAGCCTTAACCCTAACCCTAACCCTCAACCTAATCCTTAAACTAGCCCTCATCCTAACCCTAGCCATAAACATAACCCTAACACTAATGCTAACACTGGCTCTACCTTAGCCCTAAACATAAACCCAACTCAAGCTCTAACGCTAACCCAAACCCTAACCCTAACTCTAACACTAACCCTAAATCTAACCCCAGCTCTAAACCTAACCCTAACCCTAATCCTAGCTCTAAACCTAACCCTAACCTAACCCTGCCCATAAATCTAAACCTTATCCTAACACTAAACCTAAACCCAGTGCTAACCCGAATCCTAATCCTAGACCTAAATGTAACTCAAACCATAAACCTAACCGTTACTCTCACCCTAAACCTAAACATATCCCTAGCCTTAAACCTAACCCTAACACTAGCCCTAATCATAACCCTAGCTCTAACCCTAACCCTAACCTTAGCCCTAACTGTAACCCTAAACTTAACCCTAACCTTAGACCTAACTCTAAACTTAAACCTAACCCTAACCCTAACCTTAGCACTAAACCTTACCATAAACGTAAACTTAACCCTAAAACTAGCCCTAACCTTTACCATACCCAAGCCCTAACCCTAACCCTAACCCAAACCCTTAACCTAGCCCTGGCCCTAAACTAAAAACAAACTCTAACCCTAACCCTAACTCCAGCTGTAACCCTAGCCCTATCCGTAACCCTAAACTTAACCCATGCCCTAGCACTTTCCATAACCCTTCCCTAACCCTAACCGTAACCCTAGCCCTAACCCTGAACCTAAAGTTAACCCTAACCCTAACACTAGACCTAACGCAAACCCCAGCCGTAAACGTAACCCTAACCCTAACCATAATCTTAGCCCTAAACCTAACATTAAAGATAACCCTATCCTTAACACTAGCCCTAAACCAAATCCCAACACTAAACTTAACCCCAACCCAAACCCTAAACCTAGCCGTAACCCTAACCCTAATCATAACCATAACCCTAACCCTAACAATAAACCTAACTTTAATCCTAGCCCTATCCCTAATTCTAAACATAAACTTAGCCTTAAAACTAACTCTAACCTTACTCCTAACCCTAAACCTAACCCAGCCTTATCCCTAAACCTAACGCTAAACCTAACCCTAACCTTACCACTAAACCTAACCCTAACATAACACTAACCCTAACACTAGCCTTAACTCTAAACCTAGACCTAAACTTAACCGTCATTATAGCTCTAACCCTAACCCTAACCTTAACACTAGCTCTAACACTAACCCTAACTTAACCCTGGCCCTGAACCTAATCCTAAACCGAAACCGAAACCTAAACCCAGCCCTAACCGTAACCTTATCACTAACCCTAACCATAAACCTGGCACTAGCCCTAGCCTTAGGCCAAGCCATAACCCTAGCACTAACACTAACCCTAAACCTAATCCTGCCCCTAAACCTATGCCTAGGCCTGGCCCTAGCCCTAGCGCAAGTCCTAGCCCTAAAACTAGCACTAACCCAAACATTAAACCTAACCATAAACCTAAACCTAACCCTAACACTAACTCTAACCCTAACCCTAAACCTAAACCTAACCCTAAAAATAACCCTAACCATAACCATAGTCCTAACCCTAACCCTATCCCTAAACGTAACCCTAGCCCTTTCCCTAGTCCTAGCCCTATCCATAGCCCTATCCTTAATCCTAACCCTAAACCTAACCCTTAAGATAGCCCTAACCCGAACCCTAACACTAGCCTAACCAAAACCCTAAACCTACACATAACCATAAGCTTAAACCTAAACCTAATGCTAACCCTAATCCTAAACCTAGCCCTAAACCTAAACCTAACCCTTAACCTAACCCTAACCTTACTCCTAAACCTAACCCTAGCCTTAACCCTAAACTTAACCCTAAACTTAGGCCTAACCCTAACCCAAACCTAAACCTAACGCTAACACTAGGCCTAACCATAAAATTAGCTCTAACCATAAGCCTAACTTTAGTTAAAACCCTAACCCTAAAACTAAATCTAGCTCTAACCCTAACCCTAATACTAAACCTTGTTCTAAAACTACCCCATTACCCTAACCGTAGCTCTAACCCTAACCCTAACCTAAACGTGGCCCTAAACATAATGCTAAACCTAACCATAGCCCTAACCCTAACCATAAACCAAGCCCTAACCCTAACCTTAGCCCTAACCCTAACCTTAACCCTAGCCCAAACCCTAACCCTGAAACTAATCCTAAACCTAACCATAGCCCTAAACCTAAACCTAAACCTAACCCTAACTATAGCACTAGCCATAGCCATAGCCCTATCCCTAGCCATAGTCCTAGCCCTAACCTAGTCCTAAACCTCAAACTAAAACTAACCCTTACTATAGCACTAGCCATAGCCATAGCCCTATCCCTAGCCATAGTCCTAGCCCTAACCTAGCCCTAAACCTAAAACTAAAACTAACCCAAACCCTAAACCTAACACGAACCCTAATATTAACACTAACTCTAACCGTAAACCTAGCCCAAACCCTAACCCTAACCCTAACACTAATCCTAACACTAATCCTAACCCTAACCCTGGCTCTAACCCTAACCCTAATCCTAATCATAGCCCTAAACCTAACACTAACCCTAACTCTAACCCAAACCCTAATCCTAACCCTAACCCTAACTCTAGCCCTAAAACTATCCCTAACACTAACACTAACCTTAACCATATCCCTAGCCCTAAAACTAAACCTCACCCTAGGCCTAACCCTAACCTTAACCCTAACCCTAACCCTAGCCCCAACCCTAACCCTAACCCAGCCCTAGCCCTAGGCCTAGCCCTTGTCCTAGCCCTAAACCTAACTCTAACCGTAAACTTAAAACTAAATCTAAGCCTAACCTTAACCCTAACCATAACTCTAAACCTAACCCTAACAGTAAAATTAGCCCAAACCCTTACCCTAACCCTAGCCATAACCATAACCCTAGCCGTAACCTTAACCTTAACCATAACCCTAACCCTAACCCTAACCATAGCCCTAACTTTAACCCTAACACTTCCCTTAACCATAGCCCTAATCCTGACCCTAAAGCTAACTCTAACCCTAATCCAAAACCTAACGCTAACCCTAGCCCTAACCAAACACTAAACCAATACCTAACACTAATCCTAACCCTAACCCTTGCCCTGACCCAAAAAATAACCTTAACCCTAACCCTAAGCCTAACCCTAGCACTAATACAAACCCTAGGTCTAAGCCTAACCCTAATCCTACACCTAACACTAACACTAAACCTAACCCTAACCCTAGTCTTAACCCGATCTCTAACCCTAACCCTAACACAAACCATAGCAATAACCTAACCCTCACCCTAAACCTACCACTCACCCTAACCCTAACCTAACCCTGGACTAAAACTAACCCTAACCATAAACCTAAACCTAAATCTATCCTCAAACCTAACAGTAAAACTCGCCCTAACCGAAACCCTAAACCTAACTATAGCCCTAACACTAACCCTAGCCCTATTCCTAGCCCTAACCCTAGGCAAAACCCTTACCTTAACACTAGCCCTAACCGTAATCTTAGCACTATCCCTAAACCTAACCCTAACCCTAACCCTAGCCCTAACCCTAAATTTAACCCTATCCCTAACCCTAACCCTAAACCTAACACTAACCCTAATTGTAGCCATAACCCTGACCCTAATCCTAGCCCTAACCCTACCCCTAAACCTAACCCAGCCCTATTCCTAAGCCTAACTCTAACCCTTACCCTAACACTTGTACTAACCCTAGCCCTTGTCCTAGCCCCTCCACTAGCCCTAATCCTAAGCATAACCATAAACCTTACCCTAACCCTTAGCCTAAACTTAGCCTTAAACCTAACCCTAACCCTACACTTAACACTAACCCTAAACCTAATGCTAACCCTAACCCTTATCCACCTCTAACCCTAAACCTAACACAAACCCTAAACCTAAGCTTAGCCCTAACACTAACCATAAATCTAAACCTAACCCTAACAGTAGCCCTGGCCCTAACCCTAAACCTAACTCTAGATCTAACACTAACCCTAAACCTAACTGTAGTTCTAAACCGAACCCTAACCCGAACCCAGCTCTAACCCTAACCCTAACCTAACGCTGGTCATGAACCTAAACCTGAACCTAACCCTAACCCTAAACCCAGCCCTAACCCTAACACTAACCGTAACCCTAATGCTAACACTAGCCCTAGGCCTAGTCCTATCTCAAACCCTAGCCCTAAACTTAACCCTAAACTTAGCCATAACCCTAGCCCTAACCCTAACCTTAACCCTCAATCTAATCCTTAAACTAGCCCTCATCCTAACCCTAGCCCTAAACATAACCCTAACCCTAACGCTAAACCTAAATCTAACTTAGCTCTAAACCTAAACCCAACCTTGGCTCTAATGCTAACCCTAACCTTAACGCTAACTCTAACACTAACCCTAAACCTAACCCCAGCTCTAAACCTAACCCTAACCCTAATTCTAGCTTTAATCCTAACCCTAACCTAACCCTGCCCATAAATCTAAACCTTACCCTAACCCTAAACCTAAACCCAGTGCTAACCCTAATCCTAATCCTAGACCTAAATGTAACCCAAACCGTCACCCTAACCCTAACTCGCACCCTAATCCTAAACATATCCCTAGCCCAAAACCTAACCCTAACACTAGCCGTAATCATAACTCTAGATCTAACCCTAACCCTAACCATAGCCCTAACCATAACCCTAAACCAAATCCTAAACTTAGACTTAACCCTAAACTTAAACCTAACCCTAACCCTTACCTTAGCACTAAACCTTACCCTAAACGTAAACTTAACCATAAATCTAGCCATAACCCTTACCATAAACCAAACCCTAAACCTAACCCTAACCCAAACCCTTAACCTAGCCCTGGCCCTAAACCAAAAACAAACTCTAAACATAACCCTAACTGCAGCTCTAACCCTAGCCCTATCCGTAACCCTAAACTTAACCCAAGCCCTAGCCCTAGCCCTAACCCTTCCCTAACCCTAACTGTAACCCTAGCCCTAACCCTAAACCTAAAGTTAACCCTAACACTAGCCCTAATGCAACCCCCAGCCGTAAACCTAACCCTAACCAAAACCCTAACCCTAAACTTAGCCCTAAACCTAACATTAAAGTTAACCCTAACCCTAATATTAGCCCTAAACCAAACCCCAACCCTAAACGTAACCCCAACCCACACCCTAAACCTAGCCCTAACCCTAACCCTAACAATAAACCTAACCCTAATGTTAGCCCTATCCCTAATTGTTAACCAAAACTTAGCCCTAAAACTAACTCTAACCTTACTCCTAAACCTAAACCTAACCCAGCCCTAACCCTAAACTTAACAGTAAACCTAACCCTAACCTTACCACTAAACCTAACCCTAACCTAACACTAACCCTAACACTAGCCCTAACCCTAAAAATAGCCTTAACCCTAACCCTCATTCTAGCTCTTACCCTAACCCTAAATTTAACACTAGCTCTAACCCTAAACCTAATCTAACCCTGGCCCTAAACCTAACCCTACCCCCAAAACCTAAACCTAAACCCAGCCCTAAACCTAACCCTATCCCTAACGCTAACCATAAACCTGGCACTAGCCCTAGCGTTAGGCCTAGGCATAAACATAGAACTAACACTGACCCTAAACCTAATCCTGACCCTAAACCTTTGCCTAGGCCTGGCCCTAGACCTAGCCTAAGACCTAGCCCTAAAACTAGCATTAACCCAAACCTTAAACCTAACCATAAACTTAAATCTAAACCTAACCCTAAACCTAACCTTAACCCTAACCCTAACTCTAACCCTAACACTTAAGGCAGCCCTAAACTTAACCCTAAACCTAACACTAGCCCTAACCCTAACCCTAACCATGACCCTAAACTTAACCCTAAACCTAGCCATAAACCTAACCCTAACCCTAACCGTAACCCTAACCCTACACCTAACTGAAAACTCTAACCCAAACCATAATCCTAACCCCAGCCCTAACCCTAACACTAACCCTAGCCCTAAAACTAAACCTAACCATAAACCTAAACCAAACCCTAAACCTAAACCTCAACTTAACCTTAGCACTAACCCTAATCATAAGTCTAACCCTAAACCTAACCCTAGCCCTAAACCTAACCCTAACCATGACCCTAAACTTAACCCTAAACCTAGCCCTAACCCTAACCCTAACCCTAACCATAACCCTAATCCTACACCTAACTGAAAACCCAAACCCAAACCATAATCCTAAACCTAGCCCTAACCCTAACACTAACCCTAGCCCTAAAACTAAACCTAACCGTAAACCTAAACCAAACCCTAAACCTAAACTTCAACTTAACCTTAGCACTAACCCTAACCATAAGTCTAAACCTAAACCTAACCCTAGCCCTAACCCAAAGCCCAAACCTAACCATAACACTAACCCTAAGCCTATCACTAGCTCTAGCGCTAGCCCTAACCCTAACACTAAACCTAACCCTAACCCTAACACTAGCCATAACACAAACCATGTCCCTAAGTCTAAACCTAAACCAAATCCCATCCCAATTCCTATCCCTAAACCTAGACCTAACCCAAGCCCTAAACCTAGCACTAACCCTAAAACAAAACCTAACACTAAACCTAACCCTAACAATAACACTAACCCTAACCCTAACCCTAAACCTAACCCTAAACCTAACCTTTGATCTAACCCTAACCCTAAACCGAACGCTAACCCTAACTTTAGCACTAACCATAAACCTAACCCTACCCCTAAATCTAACCCTAACCCTAAACCTATACCTAGCTCTAAACCTAAACCTAACCCTAACTCTACCTCTAACCCTAGCCCAAAACTAACCCTAGCCCTAACCATAACCCTAATTTTAGTCCTCGTCCTAACCCTAACCCTAAACTTTACCGTAACCCTAACCCAGCCCTAATCCTAACACTAACCCTAGCAATAACTGTAACCCTAATCCTACACTAACCTTACCGATAAGCGTAAACCTAATCCTATCCCTAACCCTAACCATTGCACTAAACCTTAACCTAAATCTAACCCTAACCCTAACCTTAAACCTAACCCTAGGCCTAACCCTAAACCTAACCGTAGCTATAACCCGAAGCCTAAACCTAAAACTAACCCTGGCTGTAACCCTAACCCTAACCCTAACTCTAGCAGTAACACCAGCCCAAACCTAACCCTAGGCCAAACCCTAACCCTAACCCTAGCCCTAGCCCTAACACCAGCCCTAAACCTAACCCTAATGCAAAATCTAAACCTAGCCCTAACCCTAACACTAAACATAACCATAACCCTAAACCTAACCCTAACCCTAATCCAAACCCTAATCCTAGCCCTAACCCTAATTCTAACCTTAAACTTAGCCCTAACCCTATCCCTAACCGTACTCCTAACCCTAACCTGAACTCAGCCCGAACCCTAAACGTAATGCTAACCCTAAGCCTAACTTTACCCCTAAACTGAACCCTAAATTTAACACTAACCCTAACACTAGGCATAACCCTAAACCTATCTCTAAACCTAAACTTAACTCTAGCTCTAATACTAACCCTAACTATAACACTAGCTCTAACCCTAACTCTAAATCAAACCCTTGCACTAAACCGAACCCTAACCCTAAACCCAGCTGTAACCCTAACCCTAACCTAAACCTGGCCCTAAACCTAACCCTCCCCCTAAACCTAAACCTAAACCCAGCCCTAACACTAACCCTATCCCTAACACATAACATAAACCTACCACAAGCCCTAGCTTTAGGCCTAGCCATAACCCAAGCCCTAAAACTAACCCTAAACTTAGCCCTACCCATAACCCTAAACCTAACAATAACCCTAACCCTAACCCTAACCCTAAACCTAACCCATTGCCTAGCCCTGGCCCAAGCCCTAGTCCTAGTCCTAGCCCTAACACTAGCACTAGCCCTAACATTAAACATAAACATAATCATAAACCTAACCTCAACCCTAACACAAGCTCTAATCCTAAACCTAAACCAAGCCCTAACCATAACCCTAACCCTAACCATAATCCTAAACTTAACCCTAACCGTAAACATAGCCCTAACCCTAACTGTAATCCTAACCCTAGGCCTAAACTTAACCTTAACCCTAACACTAGCCCTAACCCTATACCTAATCCAAACATTTAAGCTGGCCCTAACACTAATCGTATACCTAACCCTAGCCCATACCCTAACCGTAACACTACACCTAATCCTAAACCTAACCTTAAAACTAACCCTAACCCTAGC
>JAQZBX010104728.1:0-10925 GCA_029593785.1 Cabassous unicinctus | reverse complement strand
TTTTGAACATGATAAAGGGTGTATATGAAAAACCCACAGCTAACATCATCTTCAATGGTGAAATCCTAAAAGTTTTCCCTCTAAGACTGAGAATAAAATGAGGATGCCCACTATCACCATTCCTATTTAACATTGTTGTGGAAGTACTTGCTTGAACACTGAGGCAAGAAAAAGATATAAAAGGCATCCATATTGGAAAGGAAGAAGTAAAAATTTCACTATTTGCAGATGACATGATCTTATACATAGAAATCCGTGAGAAATCTAAAACAAAGCTTCTAGAACTTATAAATGAGTTCAGTAAAGTTGCAGGCTCTAAGATCAATGCTGAAGAATCAGTAGCATTTCTGTACACCAATGATGAGCAATCTGAGGAGGAAATCAAGAAAAAAATACCATTTGCAATAGTAACTAAAAGAATCAAATACCTAGGAATAAATTTAACTAAAGATGTGAAGGACTTATATACAGTAAACTACACAACAATGTTAAAGGAAATCAAAGAAGACTTAAATAAATGGAAGTATATTCCCTGTTCATGGACAGGAAGACTAAACATCATTAAGATGTCTATGCTACCCAAACTAAACTACAGATTTAATGCAACCCCAATAAAAGTCAACACAGCATTTTTAATGAATTGGAAAAACTAACTACAAAATTTATTTGGAAGGGTAAGAGACCCCAAATCTCCAAGGACATATTGAAAAATAAAAATGAAATTGGAGGTATCACACTACCTGAATTTAAAACTTACTACAAAGCTACAGCAGTAAACACTGCATGATGTTAGTGCAAGCGTAGGCATCCGACTAATGGAACTGAATTGAGAGTTCTGATATATATCCTTGCATATAGTCACCTGATATTCAACAAGGCCATTAAGCTCACTCAACTGGGAGAGAATGGCCTCTTCAACAAATGGTGCTTGGAGAACTGGATATCCATATCCAAAGAATGAGAGAGGCACACCCTCTCACACCTTATAAAAAATCAATTAATGGTGTATCAAAAATCTAAATATAAGAACAAAAGACATAAAGACCTTAGAAGATAATGTAGGGAATCATCTACAGGGCCTTGTAATAGGAAATGGTTTCATGAACTTTGCAGCAAAAGCAAGAGCAGCAAAAGAAAATATAGATAATTGTATCTCCTCATATTTAAAAACTTCTTTACCTCAAAGGACATTATCAAGAAAGTAGAAAGGCAGCCTAGCTGATGTGAGAAAATATTTGGCAACCATATATGTGATAGGAGCCTAATATCCTGCATATATAAAGAAATCCACACCTCGAAATTAAAAAAGACAAACAACCCATTTAAAAAATGGGCAAGTGACCTGAAAAGACATTTCTCCAAGGAAGAAATACAAATGGCTAAAAAGCACATGAAAAGATGCTCAACATCACTAGCTATTAAGGAAATAAAAATCAAAACTACAATGAGATTTCATCTTACACCCATTAGAATGGCAGCTATTAAAAAAACAACAGACTATAAGTGTGGGAGAGGATGTGGATGAATGGGAAGCCTCATCCACTGCTGATGGGAATATAAAATGGTCCAGCCATTGAGGAGGACAGTTTGGCAGTTCTTCAAAAAACTTACTATAGAACTTCCATATGATCCAGCAATTCCACTGCTGGGTATATACCTAGAAGAATTGAAAGCAAAGACATGAGCATATATATGCATATCAATGTTCATAGCGGCATTATTCAGTATTGCCAAAAGTTGGAATCATCCCTGGTGTCCATCAACAGATGAATGGATGATACACAAAACGTGGTACATACATACAATGGAATATTACTCAGCTGTAAGAAGGAATAAAGTGCTGACACATGGGATAACATGGATGAACCTTGAGCATCTTGAGGACCATATGTTGAGTGAAGCAAGCCAGGCATTGAAGGATGAACAGTTCATGACCTCACTGATAAGAATTAAGGAAACTGAGCAGTCTTGGAGAGCTATTGTCTGGAAGATAGGTTTACAAGAAATAGAAAGAAAGGAGAAGGTTTTGAGCCATTACCCATATGGACTATGGTAAGGTGAAAGAGTGTAGTTGCGTATTGAAGGGATAGAACAGGGGGGTAGTGATATTTTGGGGTTGGGTGGTGCAGAGTTGACAGGTAGGTAATTGGGAAGGTCCAGGGTACTGGGGGGAGGTTTGGGAGAGAGACCAGGTGAATACTGGGGATTTGTGGGTATGTTGTTGAAAGTACAATGTTGGGAATTCTCTTATGGCAATATGACAAGGAAGGGTTACTTGTTTAGGGTGTTGTTTGGGGGGCATTCAGGAAAGGGTGCACCTGGAGCAGGCTTCTAGGGATTTTGTGAGTGATCATTCTGTCATCATGTGTTGTATCAGTGGGTGGAGACCCACATAATGAGTGGGAAGGTGTTGGACTCCCATCCTCGGGAGGAATGATTTGTTCAGAAATAGACAAGCAGGAGTCTTTCAAGAGCAAGGGCAGTTCCTAATAGGGGAGGACAAACAAATGTGTCAAGACCTCAGTCTTGTTGCATGTATCTATGAATCTTGTCATCCAATGAGTCAAGCCAGGGTGTTGCCATGGGCCCCTGGGGGATGGGGAGGGAGGAATAGAACAGATCGAACAGTGGGTATTTAGTGATCAGTGGAAATGTTCTCCATGATCTTACAATGATGGACACAGGACATGGTATCATCAAAATTTATAAAAGTGTACAGTCTAAAATGTAAACCATAGTGTAAACCTTTGACCATGTTTAGTAGCTATGTTTCACTATTTGTATATCAGTTATAACAAAGCTACCATCCACATATAAATAGGAGTTAATATGTTGGGGGAAAGGGAGAGGAGTTTGGGTATATAAGAGTCTCCTGTATTCTGTGTGTGACTTTGCTGTCATCTAAATCTTCTTTGCAAACAAAATGAAAAATGGTGAGACACTGGGAATGAATAGGGGAAGGTTCCAAGGTACAGACAGGACACCAGATTGTGCAGTGATGAAAGGCAAAATGTGAAAAATAACCTTTAAAATATATTTTTTTTGATATCCCAATCTTTTAATTTTATCTTTTAAATTTTTATGTATTTTATCTCATATTTAAACTTATCATTATTATTTCATTTTCCTATAAATTGTATTCAGCTACTATAATAGCTTCACCTTTGAAGAAGCTTTGGATCACAGAAGGGTTACAACTGGGGTGGAGGAGGATCATTAGTTTGGGGTGTCAGGGATGGGAGATGCATGGGAGGAAGTTCACCTGAACATATATATAAGGTATATAAAAATGTTCAAATGTTCATGGGCATTGTCACAGTGGGTGGAGACTCACACAATAAGTGAAAGAATACTGAATTCTCATCCTGGAGTGCTCTGCCACATTCTCTAAGGGAGCAGCAACAGTCCCCCAAGTGCAGGGGC
This sequence comes from Cabassous unicinctus, assembly GCA_029593785.1. Classification (NCBI taxonomy): domain Eukaryota; kingdom Metazoa; phylum Chordata; class Mammalia; order Cingulata; family Chlamyphoridae; genus Cabassous; species Cabassous unicinctus. The sequence continues at coordinate 7,502 of JAQZBX010104728.1, read as the reverse complement.
AGTGACTGGTGAAGGAGGATGATCCACTGATGGGTCCTTGATATTGATGAGTAGCTTTATGAGTCTTTGCTCTTGAAATTGAAACTTAGCCTATTGTTATGGGGTGCCTAAGAGTTGCCTCCTGAGAGCCTCCTTTTTGTTCAAATGTGGCCTCTCTCTAAGCCAATCTCAGCATATGAATGCATTGCCTTCCCCCTAGCATGGGACATGACTCCTGGGGATGAGCCTCCCAGGCACCAAGGGATTCCTACCAAGCACGAACTAACAATGCAACTGGAAAAAGTCCTCAAATAAAAGAGGAAATGGTAAAGACAAATGAGTTTATATGGCTAAGAGACTTCAAAGTGAGTTGGGAGGTCATCCCAGAGTTAACGCTTATACACATCTCAGCAGGATCTCATAGACTTCCAAAATGGATACCACTCAGAATAGTGGGTCTCCTGAGGGCTCTGTAGACACCCAGATCCTATTGTCAAGATGGATAGCTCCAGAGTTTGGTGCCTTGCCAGTGGGCACTACTTTAGAGTTTGTGCTCCTGAGGGTGACAGAATTGGACTACATTATGTCTTCCCTGCACATGGCTCATCTGTCCCTTCCATTTAAACCTATATTTTGTCCTGGAGTTTGAGGTGTACATCCAGAGACTTGCGTTTTTGGGTTGTCCATGTGCCAGCTGGGCCCAGAACCTTGGTGGAACTGCAATGCCTACTCTATAGCTCATTGGACTCACCCAGGAAACTGGTGGGGAGATGATGATGGACAAAAGTTGTCCCAGGGAATGGAGAGAGTCTGCAGCTGCAGGCAGGATAATCCCATCCATCTTCCCCATGGGATATAAGCCCCCTCTCAATTGGAGGTGGAGTTGACATCACCATCTCAGACTCCTCAGGATTGGGGAAGAGCTATCTACTAGAGTGGACTTACTGGTATTTTACTATAGATATATTGTGATTCTAGCACTGGAAGAAATTACAACATTGATGTGGAGCCAGTGGCCACTGGAGGATCTGGGGGCAGGGAGGGGGAAAAAAGTTGTAATATGTGAGATTTTTTGGGACTTGGGAACCATCCTGAGTGATATTGCCATCACAGATATAGGCCATTTTATATCAGCACATAACATGCAGAACTGTGTGGAAGAGAGTGTTGACTACAATGTGAACTATGGTCCATGCTTAATGACAAAGCCTCTAGATGTGTTTATCAATTAAAATGAATGTGCCACACTAATGAAGGATGTTTATGTGGGAGGGTGTGGGAGGTGTTGGGGAGTGGAGCATATGGGAATCCCTATATTTTTTGTGTAATATTTATGCAACCTAAGTATCTTTTAAAAATTAAAAAATTTAAAAAAATGTTATTCTTGTGGGGACGTGTTACTGTGGGTGTGATATATTTATTAATTAATACACAGTATAGTGTGGACTTAGTAAGGGGTCTGGTTTTCATCTGACTGGCAAAGGGGTCAGTGGAACATAAAAGGATAAGAACATAAGACTTACACTGACCCTAGAAGAAATAGAAGACTTCAAAAAACAAATCACAAGTGGAGATATTGAAACAGTCATCAAAAACCTTCCAAGATGAAAAGCCTGGGACCAGGTGCCTTCAAAGTTCAAATTTACCAGTCATTCAAAGATGATCTAATACCAATCTTGCTCAAGCTCTTCCAAAACTTGAACATGAAAGAATGCTATCAAACTCATTCTATGAAGCCAACATCACCATAAAATCAAAACAAGATAAAGATATTACAAAAAAGAAAATTACAGACCACTATCTCTAAAAAGCATAGATGCAGAAATCCTCAACAGAATACTTGCAGACATAATCCAAAACCACATTAAAATAATTATACACCAAGATCATGTGGGTTTTATCCCAGGAATGCACAAGTGGTTCAACACAAGAAAAACAATTAGTGAAATAAACCACATTGATAAACTGAAAAAAGAAAAAACATATGATCCTCTCAACTGATGCAGAAATGGCATTTGACAAAATTCAGCACCCTTTCTTGATAAAAATACTTCAAAAGATAGGAATAGAAGGAAACTTTCTCAATATACTAAAAAGCATATATGAAAAACCTACAGCTAACATTGTACTCACTGGTGAAAGACTGAAAGCTTTTCTGCTCAGATCAGGAACCAGACAAGGATGCCCACTGTTAATGTTTCTAGTCAATATTGTGCTAGAGGTTTTAGTTAGAGCAATTAGGCTCTAATAAATAAAAGACACCCAAATAAGAAAGGAAGAAGCAAAACATTCACTATTTGTGATGACATGACCCTATATCTAGAATCTCCTAAAAAAATCCACAAAAATTTCTACTAGAAATAATAGGCCAGTTCAGCAATATGGTAGAGTAAAATATTAATACACAAAAATCAATATCATTTCTATATACTACTGATGTACAATCTGAGGAGGAAATCAGAAAAAAATTCCACTTATATTAGGAAATAAAACAATCAAATATTTAGGAATAAAGTTAGCCAAGGACACAAAGGACCTGTATTCAGAAAACTACAAAATATTGCTGAAATAAACTGAAGAAGATTTAAATAAATTGAAGGACATTCCGTGGTCATGGACTGTAAGACTGAATATTTTTAAGATATCAGTTCTGCTCAAACTGACTTACATATTCAGTGCAATCCCAGTAAAAATTCTATAAGCTTTTTTTGAAGAAATGGAAAAACTAATTATCACATTTATTTGGAAGACTACAGGGCTCGAATGGCCAAAAAGTTCTTTAACAAAGAATGAAGTATGAGAACTCTCACTTCCAGACTTCAAAGCACATAAATGAGATAAAGTGGTAAAAGCAGAATGGTGCTCTCATGAAAACAGACATATTGACCAATAAAATCAAATTGAGAACTCAAAAATAGATCCTCACATCTACAATGAAGTGAGTTTTGTCAAGGCTGTCAAGCCCTCCCAGCTGGGCCATAACAGTTTATTCAACAGAACATGCTGGGAGAACTGGATATCCATATTCTAAAGAAAGAAAAGGGACCCTTATCTAACACCATACAGAAAAATTAATTCAAAATAGATCAAGGACTTAAATATAAAAGCAACAACTATAAAACTCCTAGAAGAAAATGTAGGGAAATGTCTTCAAGATTTTGTGGTAGACCTTAGTTTCTTAAACCTTACACCCAAAGTCAAGCAACAAAAGAAAAAAATTAGACAAATGAGACCTTCTCAAAATTAAACACTTTTGCACCTCAAAGGACTTTGTCAAAAGGTGAAAAGGAAGTCAACCCAATGGGAGAAAATATTTTCCAATGACATATCCAATAAGGGGTTAATATCCATGATATACAAAGTGATCATACAAACTCAGCAATATAAAGACAAACTACCTGATTCAGAAAAGGGCAAAAGATGTGAAAAGACAGTTGTCCAAAGAAGATATACAAATGGCAAAGAAACACTTGAAAAAATGTTCAACATCACTAGCTATTAGGGAAATGAAAAACAAAACTACAGTGAGATATCATTTTACAACTATTAGACTGGCTGCTAATAAAAAGTCAGAAAACTCTACAAATGTCTCTTCTGTCCCTTTTATTTGAACCTATAGTTGGTGCTGGGGTGGGTAGGTGTATGTCCAAGAGAATTGAATCTCTGGGCTGTCCATATGCCAGTTGGGCCCTAAGCCTCAGCAGAGTTGCAACATCTACTCTCCAGTTCATTGGACTCACCCAGGACAATTAATAAAGAAGTGAGGATGGACAACCAACACACTAAGGAACCTAGAGAGTCTAAAACTGCAAGCAAGAGAGTTGCATCCATCAATGATATGGGACCAAAGCCCCCTCTCAATTAGAGGTGGAGTGGCATCACCATCCCAGAACCCTCAGGATTGAGGAATAAAATATGGTCTAGAGTGGACCTACTGGTATTCTACTATAGACTTATTGTGATTCTAGCAATGGAAGAAATCATATCATGGATGTGGAGACAGTGGCCACTGGAGGTGTTGAAGGCAGGGAGAGGGAAAAAGAGGTATATATATGGGGGCATTTTCAGGACTTGGAATTGTCCTGAATGACATTGCAGTGACAGATACAGGCCATTATATATCCTGCTATAGCCTACAGAATTGAGTGGGAGAGAGTATAAACTACAATGGAAAGTATAATCCATGCTTACTGGCAATGCTCCAAAATGTGTTCATCAATTGCAATGAATGTACTACACTAATGAAAGAAGTTGTTAATGTGGGGGAAAATGGGAGGTGTGGGGAGTGGGGCATATGGAAATCCCTTATATTTTTATGTAGCATTTTATGTACTCTATCTTTTAAAAATAAATAATATATACATTAAATATTAAAAAATAAAAAAATAAAGATACTGCAATTTGTAATCTGAAAAAATAAAATAAAATTGACAAAGACCATTTAAAAAAAACCTACAGCAAACCTAATATCTGATATCAAACTATACAACCTCCTTTTCCTGTACCCATCAGGAAGTGGAAAATTAAGAAAATAAAAATAAAGTTAAACAATTAATATCTGGGGGGATGGATGTGGCTCAAATGGTTGGGCATTCATCTCCCATATAGAAGGACCTGGGTTTGATCCCTGGGACCTCCCAGTAAAAATTTTTAAAAAAATTAATATCTGATTTGAGAAATTCTGCATTGTGATTGAAATTCAGATAAGATTGGCCATATAAATTTAGAAGGTTTTGAAAGATCTTAGGTGGATGTTGCCTGCTCATCAAGGAAGGAAAATATCAGATCTTGACAGGAACACTGTCCCCAAACTTCCTTAGCCCTTTATCCCAAACCCATGTGGGTGGTGCCCTGGGCTCAGTGCATCCTTAACACACCTTGAAGTCTAACCCTTTCTTGCTTGCCCCAAAAGGGAGGTTTGTGTCTGGGGTCACAGTGGCTTCCCCTCACAGTGTTTCTCCCACAGTAATGCATGTGAGGCCATGTCTCCATCAGTCTCAGAGCTCAACTTCAGAGAGGACTGCTTCTTGAATGTGTCTCTGATGTTAGAAATTCAGCCATAGTGGGATGGCTTATATATTGTGCCAACACCAACTTCAATGCACTGCATCCTCTGCAGCTCCTTCCTGGGCCTGGAGAATCCAATTCCAGCAGGAATTGCTGATTGTGATGGAGAACACAGAGACTGGGCAAGAGAGGGAAAGGATGTGTGAGGACTTCAGCTGTCCTGGCCCTGCTTCATGCAGGTGCACCTGGGACAGGACATCTGGAAACAGGAAATGCTGATGAGCCACTGATTTTATAGACCCCATCCCCATCCCAATATTCCTTTAACCTGGGAAATACTCACAGCTGAGAACTGCCACCAAGAGGAGGAAGGGACAAAAGGATTTCATGTTCTTTTGAGTAAATCCCATGAATGGCAGAGAAATCTGTCCAAAAAGATTTGGAACCTCGCTGAGTAACACAGGCTCTGTTGTTTCCCAGGAGATGCGGGTGTGGTCTGCATATGGAGGGCACATTTCTGTGTAAATATGTGAAGGCTGACAGCATCCCTCTCACTGGGCAGTCCTGCTAGCTTTTCATGGAGCATTTCTGTTCACTTACCACAGGTCTGAGAGCAAGGTTTTGTGGCAAAACTCACAAATTTTGTGTCTTCATATTGTCTTTCCCATGTTCAACGATCTTCCTGTGCACAAGATTTATTTTTCTTTAACCATGAGGAAATGTTCATGGCATATAGAAAAAAGTGAATAAATGCATGTTAGATGAGTGAATATATTAATGAATAAATTGGTGATGAATGGATCATATAACCAGAAATTCAGTGGAAATAAAGACAAGGAAATAATTTCTACAGGACATTATTAGTTGCCCTCTCTTATAGTTTCACACCTGTCACCTGGAACTGGGAAAAAGAGTTGGAGCAGCAGGTGGAGGTGAAATAACCTGGTGTAAGAAGGAGACCCTGGCTGACAGGACACCTGTCATTCTGTACAATTCCAGGTCACACCTGCCTCCAACTGGAGGAATTGAGAAAGTCAAAGGAACATGGATAAAAATCCTAGCTCTCTTTGTTGTTGCTGTGATTAAAATTATGGAATCAAAACAGTATGAAGAGGACAGGGTTTTGGGGGAATCTGTCTACTTGGAAGGAGGGAAACTGAGAGGCTGAAGCAGGAATCTCCTCACCATCCCCTTGCAGCTTCTGGCCCGTGTGCTCTGTGGGCATGAGTGACCTTAGCCACCCAGCCTGGGCTTCCCAGCATGGGAATATAAGTGTCTCCTGTCTTTCTCTGGGGCTCCTGGTCTTACCTAGTACAGTAGTATGCACACCTGTGTCTTCAAGTCTCAGTGGCTAGGCTGTAAATGAGCCTGGCACTATTTCCCAATCAAAAGCACAGTGTGGGGTGGAGGCAGATGCACATGCCCTTCATTTCCCAGCATTCCCTGGGCTCTGAGGCCCAAGTACACATCTGAAAGACACTGGTCTCCCTGAGAGATTGTCACATAAGCGCTGCCTGCAGAAACCTGTGGTTGTGCAGATAGGTTTAGTTGTGTGAATTACTTCCTAGTGACCCCACCTTATTCAGGGAAACATATATGACATTTTATTTATACGAAAATACTTGACAACTTCAAGGTAAAGAACATACAGATAAAAGATTGATAAATACATCCATGAAAAATTGAAATAAAAGAAAGACAACTAAATGCAAATGATTTCACATTGGAAAGTGAAAATTAAAAAATGTTAGCCTGCTATTTTTATCTAGCATACCTTTACTAATATATATACATTGTAAACTTATGTGTGGTGTGTGTGACATAACTATAAAATCCCATGTAATATCATCATAATTTATAAGGATATTTATTTATTTATTTATTTATTTATTTATTTCAGAATGTTCTTTAATTAAGAAAAACCCTGCTTAGCAGATCAGGGAACTGGTCCTTTTGCCACAAAGGACAAGGATAAACTGAAGCCCCTGGATTTGGCCTGTGAGGTCCTTCAAGGGTTTCCCTCTTCCTCCTCCTTCCATCTTAGGACTCAAGCTCTATCTGATGGTGGGAGAGGTCTATTTTTCATGGGCATTCCCAGAACATTGATTTAACTTCAAAGAATTAAATTCACCATATAAGTAACTTTTATTTATACTTTCAGCCAATTTCCAGAAGAAAGTACATTTTAAAACACTGTGCTTTTCTTGAAACATCATAGCACTGCTTTAAAAAGATGCAATGACTCTTCTCTGAGGGTTACATGTCATGAAGCAAGAAGAGGGAACACTTGGCAAGGCCAGGAAACTCCTCCCCATCCTTTCCTAGGCCCTAACTGTCCCCGGTGTTGGCCTCTGTTTGCCCCTGGTGATCATGAGCACCCCCTACAGACCAGCTCACTCCTGCATCCTGAAGAGAGTTTTTGTCTGGAGAAAAATAAGAGCCAATCATCTCATCATCAAGGAAAACTGAGAGAGAAGTAGTGAGATAAAAGTAAAACCTGAGAAATCATACTGCAT
>JAQZBX010104727.1:0-10922 GCA_029593785.1 Cabassous unicinctus | reverse complement strand
ACTAAAACACTTCAACTGAGAATAATATTTTCCAGGAGCTGTAATTATTGAAAAAACATTTCCAGCATTATCTATTAATGTCAACCTCAAGTTTCCTCACAAATAAAATATGAGAATTATTTAAGGAGCCTGAAATTTCTGTGATATAATATTTGTACTCTTTTGAGATAACATACATTTAAATTTTGTGCTTGCATTTCTGTTTTGTTATGAGATAAAATATATCTACCTAAAAATTTTGTTCACTCCCTAGTGCAAAGGCAATGTCTAGCAAAGGAAGATAGACCATTATGCCCAGCCCTTGATATTTATGGTTGTAGTTAACCTTTTCTTATGAAATTGAAACATAGCCTAGTATTATATGTTACCTAAGAGTTACCTCCTGAAAGCCTCCATGTTGCTCAAATGTGGCCTCTCTAAGCCAAACTCACCATATTAACACACTACTTTCCCCTGTTGTGGGAAATGAGTCCTGGGGATGAACCTCCCTGGCACAGATGGATTATTACCAAGCACCAACTAGCAATGCATCTGGAAAAAGACGTTGACCAAAAGGGGGAAATGGTAAATACAAATGAGTTTTTATGGCTAAGAGATTTCAAAGTGAGTCAGGAGCTCATTCCAGAGCTTATGCTTATGCAAGAAGACAATGTTTCTTATTTTTTATAATTTTTATTTTTATTTTTTAAAAGCTACTTAGATTACATAAATGTTACACAAAAAAATATAGTGATTCCCATATGCCCCACTCCCCATACCTCCCAAACTCTCCCACATAAACATGTTTCTTTAGTGTGGCACATTTATTGCAATTGGTAAACACATCCTGGGGCTTTGCCATTAAATGTGGACCATAGTTCACATTACTTCTCCATCCCCCTATCATTTTGGTTTACAGTTTCAAATTATATCCTTACACATTATAGATCTTTCACCATCAATTTGTCATTTTTATGCATTTGCTTTTGAGAATCTCTACAAATGAAAGGTGGTGTTATAAAAAATACAATATAATAATACTGGGTTTTATAATTACCTAATGTTTATTTTATCCAGAAATCAGCATTACTTGATACTGCATCAATCCCTGTCCACTGTCTTCTCCTTTTAGTCTGAAGAACTCCTTTTCATTTTGTTTAACAGATGTACAGGTAAAAATTTCCCTCAGCATTTAATAATCTGGGAAATTCTTAATCTCTCCCTCATTTTTAAGACAATCTTGCTGTATATAAATTATTTTACTGAAATTGTTTTCTCTCAGCACTAAAATATTTCATCTCACTACCTTTTTGCCTCTATGTTTCTGATGGGAAATTGTCACCTCATTTTATAGGGACAGTATTTTATATAATGTGTTGCTTTTCTCTTGCAAGTTAAAGAACTCTTCCTTTTCCTTGTGTTCTACAGTTTGACTATGTTGTGTCTGTGCACAGTTCTCTTCAAGTTTATATGTTTGGTGTTCATTAGTCTTCATGAATATTTTTATTCACCTCTTTCATTAAATTTGAGAAGTTCTCTGCAATTATGTCTTTGAATATTCCTATTATCTCTTTCTTTCTTTCTTCTTCTAGTATAACTTTTATGAATATATTGGTATTTTTAATGTATCCCAAAATCTCTTAGACTTTCTTCACTTTTTCAATGATTTTTCCTGGCCTTCAAAAGGAATTATTCCAATTGCCTTATTTTCAAGTTGGGGTCTTCTTTTATGATTTCTGAAGTTTTATCTTGTTATATAGATGTTTCAAAATTTGTTGTGTCTTTTTATTGAAAACATTTTTGTACTCTGTATATTTTATATTTTAATGTTTTAACTATGAAACTTAATCCTTGAGCTGTATGTTTCTCAAATATGTATCAGCTCCTGATAGACAGTACATTTATTTGAGTCTCTGTAGCTAACAAATACATACAAAACTTGTGCAAAAATAAGCTGTCACTGTCTTTGAAAATCAGCTCTGTGTTGGATGGAACTCTTCTTCATGCTTTAGCTCTTCTATCAAGAAGGCCAAATTTGGGGTCTTCTTCTTTTGGAGGCTCTGTCTTATACTGGGTTTTTATCCTGGCCATAAAAATAACCCTTTTTATGGGAATTGGAGTACCTCCTCTAGACTTATGAAATAGACTCCTCACAGCACTGTATTAGATGTCATAAAGCCAGGAATCCTTTGCCTCAGGATGCTTTGTTGATTGTTTATATCACTATTCTTTCTGTCTACAAGCTGTTTCTGCCTCCATGGCAAGTTCTAAGAGAGAGAGACAGAGACATGTATCCTGGATCTGGCTTTCAAGCTGCCACTAGATAGATTGAAATCTACATGCACCCCACTGTTCACATAAACATAACTCTACTCACTCTAAATCAGGACCAGGGATCCATTATTGAGTGTACAGCAGAGAGCTAGGGAATAGGCCAGCAATTGGTACCAGTTTTAAGTTGCATTTTCATGATTCATTGCTAACCCAGTTATGGGAAATATTTAACTGCTTTCTGGAGTTTTGATAAGGAGGGCTTAGCCACTTTTTGCTAGTCATAAAAGATTCTGTGGGCATCCAGAAACTTGAATTGTCTTACACTGCCATTTGATTGTCTAGAAACAATTATAGTAATATTAAATGTACTAATAAGTAGATCAATTTTATTCTCTAGAAATTTTTACGTATATAGAAAACATAATGGAATACAATGTAATGAGATATTAAAAATTCCACCACAAAGAATAAAATTTCATATTTCATATTTTATAATCAAAAAGAAGCCAGGAGAGAAGAATCAGAATTTCAAAACTATATGAAATAAATTGAAAACAACACATAATTACTTAAATGTAAGTCTACCATTTTTTAAAGCACAGTAATTGACTCTCTTAAAACAAGACACAACTATATGATGTCTAAAAGAAAGAAGTGAATAGTTAAAGGAGGTACAGATAACCTGGTGATTAAAGCATATACATATATTTATGCAAAATAGTACTATTAGGAAAAAATAGACTTCTTTATTCCAGAGATATGAAGAACAGTATAAAATCAAAATAGATCTAATCTTTTCAGAAAATTATAAAAATCCTTAACAGCTTTAAAACACATAAAACAAAATTTGACAGAATTAAATTGAGGAATATATTTTTTTAAAAGTGGCATTGAATATTTATCAGTGAGAAAGTTCTAATTTTGTTGAAATTTAGTACAAAGAAGTTATGTTTCCTTTCTGTTTCATGCTCCTGATCTTCTTCCAAAATTGTTTTACTATTAGAGATGACATATTGGAATCCCACCAATATTCACATTAAAGTGATGTCATAAAATTAGTTTTGAGAATTATCTTTTTTTTAGATTTTACTTATATTATTTGAAAGAATAATTAACAAGTATAAAAATTAATTTAAATGCTGTGGTGATAAATTCATTTTTGGTGATTTTGCAAGGAGTAGGCAAAACTTATTGGGTTAGAGTTGTCATAGAAAATATCCATCAGTCTCTACTTTGGCTTAAACCACATGGTCAACTATTGAGAAATAAATTGATGTTGGCATTTTGATCTCCAAGTAAGCTTTTCTCAATATCATTGAATTTTTGATGAAGAAAATAATTGTATTTCCAAAATTCATAAAATATGTAATACAATATTTGTAACACCTTGATCCATAACATATTTTCTCCTAACATTGTGAAGTGTAAACAGTTTTTCCTGTATAAGTTGCTTAAAAAGCTACTTAAAAATTATTTTTATTTTCATTAATTAATGTAAGATTCACAATATATTTCACTTGGTTAAAAGAGGGGAAGTAAGGTTTTGGTCATTAAATTAATTATAAAATGTTCATTCAACTCAGAATTGTTTTTCACTTTATTCTCTCATGTATCTTTAAATGCAATAAAGGACAAAATACAAAAATAATAAAACAAGTTGCACAAACATTGTTGTGCTTTAATACAACAATAAACCTGCTATTTAAATGAGTAAGGTGACACTGCCAAAACTGAATGGTGAAACTACAACATGTTTTACTTTTGGTGTCTCTCAAATGTCCATTCATCAGCTGGCGCACAATCCTAGAAAGATGTTAGTTATGGTGCACTACCTAATGCAAAACAGATGGAATTGTAGGCTTTGCAAAAGTCTAGTATAACAAAGATCAAAGTGTATAATAAATATTTAATAACAAAATCATTATGTTACTGAAAATACGGTGTGATAAAAATATGTAAATTCATAATTATACCTAAAAATCAGCAGTACATGCTCAAAGGAAAATAAATAGATGAAAATACTTTTAAATATTAATAACATTTAGGAATGAATATCATTTTCCTCTTTGAATTTTGTTCTATTCTAATTTTGTGCAATAAACAATGTTTACTACCATGATAGTGTCACACTTTTAAATATAAAATTGTGTCATTGTGAAACTGTGCTATTCCATCCCTGGTCATTTATGAGCTGGCCTTTCAGACACAGATTAAGTATATCTGCAGAAATACTTCTTTTTTTATCGAGTCATATATTTGAGAATCAGATAAAATCCTAAGATATGATGCTTAACATTATATGGTTTCTATGGGGAAAACAGATCTCTGTTATAAATCTCACATGGATGCATTAATCATTCAACTTTTATTCCTGGAATCATGCCAAGAAATTTATCTTTGAAATTGGTCCCAGAGATGACCAAACGTTGCATTAAAATGAACATGCAATATTCATTTTAAGAACTGCTGTGGCATTATCAGGTAAAAGGCAAGGGATAATCTGCTCTGCTTGTATTCACAGTAGATCTCTGGTATATTTGTGAGACAAATTTCCAGGTAAATTTTCTATTTAACCATGACCTGAACAAAATTTTTAGGTAGATATATTTTATCTCAGGACAAAACAGAGATACATGCACAAAAATTAAATGTATGTTATCTCTAAAGAGTACAAATATTATATCACAAAAATTCCAGGTTCCTTAAATAATTTTCATATTTTATTTGTGAGGAAACTTGAGGATGACATTAATATATAATGCTGGAAAAGTTTTTTCAATAATTACAGCTCCTGGAAACTACTGTCTGCAAATGTTTTTGAAGTTAAGTTGTCATTAAATCAAACAAGATTGTTACATATTTTGGTGTTGTATTTAAGCCCCATGGTAACCACAAAGAACATATCTTTTAAAAAAATAAGCAGAAGGAAATGAAAAGAGATGCAAAGTGGTACACTACTGTAGCCACCGGCCAATTTAATGTAATTATGAAATCCAAAAATATAATTGGATCATGCTTGTAAAATCATCTGTTAATTTGGACATGATTAAGTTATGATTAGGGCATTGAATGGGCCACATCAGTAGGGCATTGAGCCCCTCCCCTGGTGGGTGGCGAATCAAATATAAAAGGCATGGCAAGAACAGAGTTGCAGCAGTTTTTGAGAAGCAGTTAGGATGTTGGAGAAAAGGCCCCAGAAGAAGAGAAGTGAGCTGTTTGCCTGATAGTCTACAGCTGACCTTGTGGAGGAACCAGAAGAACTAAGCCCAGAGAGAAACGCAGCCCCATGAAGAGAGGAACATAAGAAGCCTGAACCCTGGCAAACGTCAGCAGCTGTCTTGCTCCAACACGTGGCAATGAACTTTGATGAGAAGTAACTTAGTGGTTTATGGCCTGGTATCTGTGGACTTCTTCTCCAAATAAATACGGTTTATAAAGACCAACCCATTTTTGGTATTTCACATTAGCACCCCTTTGGCTGACTAATACAGAATTTGGTACCAGGAGTGGGGTAGTGTTTTTGCATATACCAAAATGTTAGAACGGTTTTATAAATGGGTAAGGGGTATTTTTTGGAGGAATTGTGAAATGCTTGATGGAAAAGGGCTAGATCACTTTAAAGAGACTGTTGATAGTAATATGGATGCTAAAGAGACTTTCTATGATGCCTTAGAAGTAAATGATGAAACCATTATTGGAAACTGGAGAAAAGGCGATCCAAGTTTTAAAGTTGCAGAGAACTTAGCAAGATTAACTCCTGGTGTTATATGGAAGACAGAATTTGAAAATGGCAAACCAGAGCATTTAGCTGAAGAACTTTCCAAGGTAAACTTGGAGAATGTGGCTTGGCTTCTCCTTGCAGCTTATAGCAAAATACTAGATGAGCGAAATACACTAAGGACTGAACTTTTGGGCACAAAGAAAACAGAAACTGATTCTGGAACTTCCAAGTTTCTGGAAATCAAATTCCCAGATGTTAGTGCCCCATTTAAAGACTTAGGTAAATCTGGAACTTGTAAATCAGAACTGAAGATGCAGTTATCTAGGAAAGACTTGTGGAAAGTCTTACTATCTTATGGCTTGGACCCCTGCTTCCTGCATGCTAAACTAACAAAGTTTTTGAGAAAGCTGTATGAGCAAAACCACTGTCAGCTTGGACAAAAGAGGACATGGAAAGGAGAGATTGAAGGAGAATCAGCTTTAAGAAGAAAACCATGGAAGCAGAGATCTGGGATTAAGACATCTCCTTGGGTCAAGAGAGAAGCCCCAACCATATGTACAGAGAGGATGAGTTTTTCCCAGCAGTTGAAGAGGTTGGATGTCCCCACCCGATTTTCTGGGAGAGGTTTGCCACCCCAGGGTGCAGGGAGGGTGGAGCACATTCCTCAAAGATTAGGATGATTAAGGTCAACACCCCATAGGTCTGAGAGTGGTGTACCTGTCCCCCAAGGATTAGAGAAGGCCAGGTGGTCAACCCATTGCTCTGAGAGAGTTGAACCTGTATGTGTAAAGTTAGGGAAGGCCAGGTGGTCAACTCATTGCTCTGAGAGGGTTGAACCTGTATGCCAAAGGTTAGGGGGAATGTTGTCTTCACCTCACTGTACTAGGGGGGCTAAGACTGTAAGCCAAATATTGGGTAAGGTGTGGCAATCACCCCAACACTCTTGGAGGGTGAGGTCTGGAGATTGGTTGACACCCAGATGCTTGATGAGGGTGGAACCAAGAAAATGGCTGTTGGGCAAGTCTGTGGAAATGGTGGGTCCCCATGTTGCCCCAAGGAGAAGAAACCATCATCTTAAGAATGACTCTCAGACTTTGAAATCGAATGGAGTATGCCCTGCAGTTACTGACCTGTAGAGGATCCATGACTCATGTTTAACATCCCAATTTCTCCTTATGATAATGAAAATGTTTATCCTTTGTCTTTCCATTTGTGTATTAGAAGCAGTTAAATGGTTTTGTAAGTTTCAGAGGTCTATAGCAGACAGGACTTTGCCTCAAGATGAACTGTACTTCTTTAAAATGATTATGATATGACTTTGTAGTTGAATTGTTACTGATTTAAGGTTTTTTGAATATTGTAATGTATTTTTGGAATTCAGAGGGTGGAGTGTAGCTGTGGGCCAATTTAATGTAATTATGAATTCCAAAAATATATTTGGATCATGCTTGTAAACTGATCTGTTAATCTGGGCATGATTAAGTTATGATTAAGGCATTGACTGGGCCACATCAGTAGGGCATTGAGCCCCTCCCCTGGTGGGTGGCGAATCAAATATAAAAGGCATGGCAAGAACAGAGTTGCAGCAGTTTTTGAGAAGCAGTTTGGATGTTGGAGAAAAGGCCCCAGAAGAAGAGAAGTGAGCTGTTTGCCTGATAGTCTACAGCTGACCTTGTGGAGGAACCAGAAGAGCTAAGCCCAGAGAGAAACGCAGCCCCAGGAAGAGAGGAACATAAGAAGCCTGAACCCTGGCAAACATCGGCAGCTGTCTTGCTCCAACATGTGGCAATGAACTTTGGTGAGAAGAAACTTAATGGTTTATGGCCTGGTATCTGTGGACTTCTACCCCAAATAAATACCGTTTATAAAGACCAACCCATTTTTGGTATTTCACCTTAGCACCCCTTTGACTGACTAATACAACTATCAAAGAATACAAAGTAGGCATTAATGGATGAATCAAGGGGAAGGAAAAGGTATAAATCTTACAGAGCACAAAAAGAGAGAAAAAATGGAAGAAGAAAATTCTGCAGGTATAGCAGCTCTTTTAAATATAAATGGAAAACATTCTTTAATCAAAACAAAGAGATTATCACAATGGCTATAAATATGACCTGAGTATACGTTGTTTAAAAGGAACTCACTTTATATGCAAAGACATAGTAGGTTGACAGGTAATGATGGTAAAATATATAATACAAATTGTAATCTAAAGTAGGAAGGTATAGGAATCAGATAAAATACTTCAAATCCAAATCTTTTTAAAGGGATAAAGGAGAAAAATATGTATTGATGAAGGAGTTAATTCAACAAGAAGATAATTATAAATAAATATAAGCACAAAAACCAGTCCCACAATAATGAAGAATATACTGACAAATTTAAAGGAGACATTGATGGTTCTATGTCAATAGTAAGAGATTTCAATACACCTTATTAAAGAATGGATTGAACATCTAGATAGAAGATTGATAAGGAAATAGAAGAGCTGAATGATACTGTAACAAACTAGAACTAAATGACATATGTAGGACTCTTCACCCAACAAGGGCCTAATACAAATTTGTCTCTAGTACACATTGATCACTTTCTAAAATAGAACATATACTGGGTCACAAAGCAATTATTTATAAAGTTAACAATATTGAAATCATGTAAAGAATATTCTCTGACAATCCTAGAATGATCCAAGAAATCACTAACTGAGGAATAAAGGGAAATTTCGCTAACACATGAAAATTTAAAAAGACATTCTTAACACCCAGTGGATCAAAGAAGAAATTACAAAGGCAATTAGGAAAAGTTTTGAGACAAATGAAGAAAATTAAAACACTAAAACATATAGGATGCAGCAAAAACAGTTGTGAGAGGAAATTTATAGCTCTGAATTCTTAGAACAAAAAGAAGAAAGATCTCAAATAGACCTAACTTCTCAACTTAAGGTACTAGAAATAGAACAGCAAAATAAATTGAAAGAGGGCAGTAGGAAGGAAATAAAGATTCTAGTGGGGATAAATGAAATAGAGAATAAAAACTCAATAGAAAGGCTCAACAAAATAAAAAACTGCTTCTTGGTAAATATCATTAAAATCAACAAAACTTTAGATACACTGACAAAGAAAAAATGAGAATATACACAAATTACTAAAATCAGAAGTGAGAGGAGGGACATTAACATCAATCCCACAAAAATTTAAAAAATATATTAGAAGAGGATACTATAAATAATTGTACCCTCTAAAATGAGATAACCTAGATGAATTATCCAACGTATCAGAAATACACAAGCTATATACACTGAATGAAGATAAAATAGAAGATCTCAACAGAACAATAACAACTAAAGTGATCAAACCAGTAATTAAGAACTTCCCAAGGAAGAAAATACCAGGATGAGATGGGCTAACTGTTAAATTACACCAAATATTATAAAACACCAATCCTTCTCAAATTACTCCAAAAAATTGAATCAGAGTGGACACTTCCCAATTCATTCTATGTGGTGAACATCACTTGAATATCAAAGTCAGATAATGATATGATGATATAATTATGGACAAATAGCGATTATGAGTATAGATGCAAGAAATAACAAAATACTAGGAATGTAATCCATCAGCACTTTTAAAGAATCATATAACAAGATCAAGTGGGAATTATTCTAGTTATGCAATGGTGGTTGCTGAAGAAACATAAGAAAAATTTACTTATATAAAACATCACGTTAACACAACAAAGTTAAAAAAAACATATAATCATTTCAATTGATGCAGAAGAGTTATTTGGTAAAACAGAAATCGCTAATGATTAAAAGAAAACTCAGAAAACTAGTAATAGTATGAAATTAACTCAATATGACAAAGGTAATAAATGAAAATCCCACACTTAACACCATTTTCAATGGTGATAAACAAAGCTTTCCCTATGATCTGGGACAAAATTAGGACACCCACTGTGACAGTTTGAAATTATTTATGATTCCCAAAAAGAGAAAGATTATGTTTGTAAGCTAAGCAATTCTTCTGGATGTGATACCCTTTGATTGTGTTAAATTCAGTTGAGGGGCCTTTGATTAAGATTACTTGATAAAATCAATTTAGGGTTTTTGATTGGGCTACATCAGTAAGGGATAACTCAGGTCACGTCTCTGTCCTTTTGCTGCATCTAAAATAAATGGTATCACAGAGAAAGACTAATTGTGATAAACAGGAATAGACACATAGGAAGATTGTTTTTTATCCAGAGGCCCCAGGAAGAGATGAGCCATTTGCCTGATAGTTTGCAGCTGACCATGGGATGAGAACAGAACAGCTGAGACTGATATAGAAAGCTGGGAATGAAATGAGCCCTACACCAGGAGAGAGAGGACTGGAAGCCCAGAGGGGAAGGAGAATGAAAATTTAAAAACAAAAAACAGAACTTTACAACACAAAAAGTGAAATCTAAGGTAAATTGTGGATGGCACTTGACATTATATTTATAATATAGTTTCAACAATAGTAATTAAAGGACCACACTGATAAAAAGCCTTAATAACAGGTAAGCTGTGTTTATGAAGGAGTACGTGGGATATCTGTACATTCTACATTATTTTTTTTACTGTAAATCCTTAACTTCGCTAATATAAAAGGAAAAAATATTATCTCACCTCTTCATATAAAAGTATAAGAAACCTGTACATCTCTAATTTCATGTGTTCCTAGTCATTCCAGCCATTGTTTCCTATATATTACAAATCTGAAAATACAGTGCTAGTATTTTTGTTGTACACAGTTGACTTTAGCAGAAATTTCATATTTCCATGAATTACACTTCATATCTTTTTTAACAAATCAATTTTATTGATACACATTAATAAAGCATAAATCTATCCAAAGTGTACAATCAATGGCATTCAGTATAATCACATAGTTGTGCATTCATTACTCCAGTCATTCCTAGGGTATCG
>JAQZBX010104726.1:0-10921 GCA_029593785.1 Cabassous unicinctus | reverse complement strand
CATGGGAATCCTTGTAATTTCTGAGTAATAATTAGGTAATCTAAGCACCTTTAAAATATATATATATATAAAATAACATTTATGTAAGAAAATACACATATATGCATATATATTTGTATATCATTTTACAAATATTGGTATGTACTGTGAAAAATCTTGATTTTTATGAACAATAAAAAATAAATAAATAAATAAATAAATAAATAAATAAATAAATAAATGGAAGGATATTCCATGTTCATGGGTTGGAAGACGAAATATCATTTAGATGTCAATTCTACCCAAAATGACCTACAGAATTAACACAATCTTGGTAAAATTTCCAATATCCTTCTTTATAGAGTTGGAAAAGCTAATTAGCAAATTTACTTGGAATAGTTAGTGTTCCTGAATAGCTAAAAATATCTTTAAAAAGAAGAATGAGGTTGGAGGACTCCCACTTCCAGACTTTAAAGCATATCATCAAACTACAGTGGTAAAAACAGTATGGTACTGGCATAAAGATAGACAGATTGACCAATGGCATTTGAGAGTTTGGAAATAGAACCTCACATCTATGGTCAAGTGATTTTTGACAAGGCTTTCAAGCCTACTCAGCTGGGTCAAAATAGCCTATTCAACAAATGGTGCTTGGAAACCTGTATATCCATATCTAAAAGAAAGAAAAAAAGTCTCTATCTTATACCTTATACAAAAAATTATTCAAAATGGATCAAGCATCTAAATATAGAAATTAACACTGCGAAACTCCTAGAAAAAACGTAGAGAAATATCTTCAAGATTTTGTGGTTGGTGCTGGTTTTTTGGACCTTACACCCAAAGCATGAGCAACAAAATTAAAAAATAGACAAATGTGACTGCTTCAAAATTAAACATTTTTGTATTCAAATTATCTTTGTAAGAAGGTGAAAAAGCAGCCAACTGAATGGGAAAACATCTTTGGAAACCACATATCTGAAAAGCGATTGATCTCTATATTACACAAAGAGAACACCACCTTTACAACAAAGTGAAAAGCTACCCAATTAAAAACAGAAAAAAGAATTGAATTGATATTTTTTTTTTAAGTGGAAATACAAATAGCCAAAAGAAACATGAAAAGATGTTTAACATCACTAGCTATTAGGGAAATGCAGATCAAAATTACAATGAGATATCATTTCACACCATACAGAATGGACATTGTTTAAAAAAGAGAGAGAGAGAGAGAGAACCACAAGTGCTGGAGAGGTTGTGGAGAAATAGAAAGACTCCTTCCCTTTTGGTGGGAGTGTAAAATGGTGCAGCCTCTGTAGAAGATTATTTGGTGGCACCTCAGGAAACTAAATATAGAACTTCCATATGATCAGGAAATCCTGCTACTAGAACTCTATTCAGAAGAATTGAAAGTAAGGACATGAAGAGATATTTGCACACATATGGTCATAGTGGTATTATTCACAATTGCTAAAAGATGGAAACAACCAAAGTGTCAGTCAACCGCTGAATGGATTAACAAGATGTGGTATATTTATAAGATGGAACACTATTGGGCTATAAGAAGAAATCAATTGGGGAAGCACTTGACAACATGGAGGAACCTTGAGGATATTATGTTTAGTGAACTAAGCCAGACACAAAGGCACAAATATTGTATGGTCCCACTGATATGAACTAAATACAATTAGTAGACTTATGGAGTTGGACTATGAAGCATAGGTTGGGGGAGACAGAATGTGGATTGAGAAGGGAACAATTATACTGGATATTTGTAGAATGTGTAATAAGGTCAAATGTAAATATGTGGTAATGGATGGACTTGAAGGCAACACTTTATAATGAGTGTAAAAAACACTGTTGATTTATGGATGTGATTATGGCTGACACAAGTAGTTTAAGGAGGATAATATTAGTTGGACAGCTAGAGGATAATACAGGGAAAGTACAACAATGATTTTGCCAGTAGGTAATGATTGTGGTTAATAATATAAATACAGGAATGTTCTTCTACAAGGTATTAAGAATGTGGTGATACATAGGAAAGCATAATTAAAGTAATTTATAGACTATAGTTAACAACAGCATTGTAATATTTTTCTAGCAAAAACAAAGAAGGTACTATATTAATGCTAAAAGTCAAGAAAAAATATAGGGTTTGGTTTTGTGATATATGAATACGATTAAGCTTTTTTTCTCTTCATTTTTTTTTATTAATAAGAAGACCATGACTATGTCATTTTACTAATCTGTGTTCATTTGTGTATCTTTC
Source organism: Cabassous unicinctus (assembly GCA_029593785.1). NCBI lineage: Eukaryota > Metazoa > Chordata > Mammalia > Cingulata > Chlamyphoridae > Cabassous > Cabassous unicinctus. Next base: position 8,673 of record JAQZBX010104726.1, on the reverse strand, counting down.
TGAACACTAGAGGAACAATGAGTTAGTTGTTGTAATTAGATGAGATAAAAGTGCTTGGACAGAACTTTTTAGGAGTAATACTTCCATAACGTGTTGAGCTGACCAACTGCTATTATATATATATATTTTTTTTTTGTTTGAAATGAAGTTTGTAGGAAAAAAGGAATGAAATTCTGATTCATGATATAATATAGATACATCTTATTGAGTGATATAAGCCAGATCCAAAAGAATAAGGATTGTATGATGTCACTTATATGAAATACCTAGAGTAAGAAAAAACATGAAGACAGAAAGTAAATTAAAGGTTCCAAGGGGTCAGGGTGAGGTGTGGAATGGAGAGTTATTGCTTAATGGCTGCAGAGTTTCTGTATGGGGTGATGAAAATGTTTGAGTACTGAATGGTGGTGATGGTAGTAGAACATTGTGAGTGTAATTAATACCACTGAATTATATGCTTCCAAGTGATTAAAATGAGAAATTTTAGATGTGTGTTGTATTTGTGTATGTGTGTGTTGTAGTTTCTTAGGCTGCTCAAGCAAATACCATAAAATGGGTTAGCTTTGACCAAGGGTTCTTAACCTTTTTTGTTCCACAGTCCCCTTTACCAGTCAGGTGAAAACCAGGGACCCCTTCTCAGATTGTAGCAGTGGATAGTTTTATGACACACAAACTCGGCATGTCTTTAAATTAAATTTTAGGATTATTCAAAATTATGTTTTCCAAATTTCCCATAATTTCAATACCTGATAACCTAACATGGTTCAACATCTGTTCAAATGGTCAGTTTCGCCAAACATTTAGAAACTTGAGTTTTCCCATGGGGTCATAAAACCATCCTTACCAACCTTTTTGCAGGCAGTTATCCACTGCACTCAAAACATGGTACATCAAAATAAAAATCATACTAAGTCCACAGTATACTGTGTATTATTTAATAAATATATCACATCCATACCAACACATCCCCACAATAATAATGTTTTTTTTAAATTTCAACTCAAGTTCACAGACATCCTGGAACCTTGGTTAAGAACCCCTGGCTTAGAGAATGGTAACATATTAGGTTAGAGTTGTGAGGCTATAAAAAAAATCCAAATCAATAAATCTTCAAGTCAATGTTTCTTTCCAAAGACTGGCATTCTGGGGCTGATTTCCGGCAATTCTTGGCTCCTTTTTCACATGGCAAGACACATGGCTACATCTCCAGGTCTCTTCCTTCTTATCCATGTTCTGTTGAAATAGCTCCTTGCTTCCTGTGGCTTTCTCTCTTTTTGAATTTAATTCTCTTAAAACAGACCCTAGTAACAGGATTAAAATCCATCCTGATTGAGATGAGACACATCTTAACTGAAGTAACCTCCTCAAAATGTCCTAATTATTATGGGTTTACACCCACAGTGATGGATTAGATTTAAGAAAATATCTTTCTGGAGTACATACAGCTTCAAAACACCAGAATATGTGATTACAATTTTAAAAGTTAAATAAGAACCCATTGACTATCACTTTGATATTTCAAATACAGTCACTTTGCTCATATTACAGATTTCTTAGCCAATTTTTTATAATGGGAAAGTTTATCTTTTTCGAATTCTTTTTACTCCTGGTTTCTGTGTTGTGTCATTTAAATGTAATTATCAAATTCTTTTCATTCTAATTATCTTCAGTGAACACTTAACAAATCTAGAGTGGTAAAAATTTGATGCATGTGCAAAATAAATAATATTACTACAGGTTATAAGATATTCATTAACATGCTTTATATCCATTATATTTGAGCATTATGTGACATCTCTTAAGATACTGAATCTTTTATTGTGTGGACTTTCAATACACTATGCCAAGGAGATTTCTTGCAATACTTTAATGCCTTGTACAAAGTAAGCAGTCAATAAATGCCTGTTAAATTGAATGGATGAAGCAACTGAATTGTATAGTTCAGTCAGTTAGTACCATTTCATGCTACAATTTATTTATAAAGGTATATTCTATTTAGCACATGAGGTTTACATAAAGTTTTTATTTCCCCTTTTACTGTTTAGAAGACTTGACGACTCTGGAAATATATTTCCTTTAACATATTAAGTACATTAAGTATATATATCCTAATTTCCAGGACATACATTTGGAACATTGAACTATGTTGTATAACTGCCCCAAACTAAACTCTCTATTTGTAAAAGCTGTTGGATCACTGACACTAATGTTTTAAAAACATCCAAATATAAAAGTCATCTAATTTAAACTGTACTCCAGGGGAAAAAAAAAAAAAGGTGACAGCTTACTGAGCTGTGTTGAGCTCTTTACAAACAAAATGAAATAATTCTGAAGCCCCCAAGGTATTGTTGATTCATACATACTAGAAATTAATAGAAAAAGTATTGGAAAACTATTTTTTAAAAAGACACGGAATTTAAATTTTTACTCTTCAAATTTACTTTTTTACTCCCTTTTTATAGATATTTCACCATTTGGATTTGCTCACATCAAATCAAGGTGAATGAAGTTTCATCCATCTACAGTAAATTGGATTACGTAAAACTGTATACAGTTTCTTCCAGGTTCAGAATAATAAAGTTGCATCTGAATTGATGTCTTTGGAGTTTCTGATGGAAATTTGTCTTAAACATGTCACAATAATCCAGTTTCATTTGGCAATTTACTGCTAAATGTCACTCAGGGATATTTTAAAATATTTTTTATACTTCAGGAATAAAATTTTAAAGTGGAAAAGGATAATATCTATCATTTATGTCAAAACCATTCATTCTAAATTTGAGAATACTGTTGCACAGAGGAAGTAAGTAGCATGCTGAGTCACATAGCTAATGGAGACATGAACTGAAAAATATTTTTCTGATGTGACTAGATTTTAATGTCTAATATTCATCAGGGAAGTGACATAAAAAAGGATTTTGGATATGGAGACAGTCTTTCCAATGTATGTTTAAAGGAATTTTACATGGAGGCATGAGTTCATTTGGTTGTGACTATAAAAGATTCTCAGTAGTTAAAATTGAAAAACGGAGTTATTTTAAATATAGGATACTTCAGACTTTGTTAGGACTTCTTCAGCTCTTTTCTTATGCCTGGTCCAATTTAAAGGCACTGCCACACTGTACGCTCATGTAGTTCTGCCAACTTCAAAGCCCAAACATTTCCTACACTGATTATAGGCTATTTGTATCCAATTGGTTTTCACTGGTCAAATGTTAAACAGATTGTTGCAGGATAGTTCTGTCAAGTACTAGCCTGGAAGCCAGTTTCAATAATTATAACAGATGCCACTTTATAGTGCCAAGTATTAGGGTTCTTTTTTTTTTTTTGCATGTATGCTTGTTTATTTCATTTTGCAATGAAATTATTTTATAAAGCCAAACAAAATATAACTCTATTTTCTCCGTAAAGATATAGATTAGTCTATTCTGTAAATGTGTCACACGTGTCCGGAAAACAAATACAGCAAAATGCATGTAATAGGATCATAGAATAGATAGCCTTTCAGTTCCTGATCTCCTGTTTTTTTCTTTCTCATCTTACTGCCTACCCATATCCATAATTCAGATAAAATATTTGTATTTGAGGCTTTTCACTTTCTTTTTTCCTTTCTTGAAAATGGCAGGATGATCTTATTTTACAAGTATTCTTTATCTCTTTAAGAACAAGATAAGAATCTCTCCATAAAGAAGGAAGGGAGGCATTACTTATTGTTGCATGTATCAAAAACAGAATCATTATTAAATGTGTCAGATTATGCTGTAAGCAAAACAAATATATCAATCAATTACCTGGGGAAGTTTTCTTAGGAAAGCTTTAAGGATTCATAATGAAAAGTAGTTGAGTCTTGGGATTTTAAGCACTTTAAGCATTTTTAGTATTTTAAGGTGATATCTGAAATTGACTGATTGGGAAAAAACATGTACACAGAGAGGAAATTTCTTAAACAGAATTTAATAGTTTACTTTATTGAGTCTTACTGTAGAATAAACTTTTGAAGTAAGATATTTGTGAAGCTGAGTTTGGTAATTTACATTTATATTAAAGGGAAAAATAAACATTGTGGTTATTTTGTAAATTTTTATAATTAAATTAATTTGGCTTTTGATAAATTAATAAATTCTTTTAAAATTATTTTGTGGAGTTTACTAAAAATAAAAATGTGCTACATGTAAGTAGAGAGAATCCTTATTCATAAAGTTCTTTTTTGCTTAAATACTTGATCATAATATACTCATTAAAAAATGTGTGCACTTTATCTGTAAAAGCAATGATATCTAAACAAGATATTAAGTATTAGATATTAAATAACTGGAATTGTCCCAAAAGAAACTGTACAGGAAATATAGTATCAAGATGTCTAATCTTCTATAGAGGATATTTCTGATCAGAATGCTGTACTAATATTAAAATATTAAAATATGTATTTGAGCTAAAAGACAAACTGTCAAAGATGAATATAAATTTCCCAAAAGGTCTCAGATAAAAGAATAAACAAAGCATACATGGTAAAAAGTTAAAAATCATAAGAGGTGTATATTGACTAACAAGTTTTAAAATCTCTATGCTATATAGTCCATTATAATTCATAGATTATTAAGGAAAAGAGCATACAGACAATACATTTAAAAATCAATTCTCTTTAGTGGAGGAACTAGGTATATTAGAATAAAAAAAGACCATAAAAATTGTGACAACTGGAGTCAATAAGTCCATAACATCTTTTAATCTCTGCAATTAAATTTCCTCACAGATAATTTTAATTTAATATGAATTTAAAAGGGAACAAGTAACCCAATCTTGTCTATAAAGTGCCAATAAATTTTGATACAATCAATAGCACAATTATCCTGTGGTCCTCTCGAATTCAAATATGTGCAACTTCAATATTACAGGCAAGCAGCAGAATGATCTGTACTTGGTGGGAACAGTGGAATTATCCTACATAAAACTTGTATCAATAAAAGGAAGCTTTTTATGAAAAAAAAAAAAGAAAGATATTTAAATTGTAGAAAGTGTCAAAATTGTTTCCAAATATATACATAACCCCACTGAAATTTTGTATATCAGGCCTACCTAAAACATAAAAATGAAATTTTAAAAATCTCTTATCATTTCAGGCATTCTCATTAACTCACTGTTAATAATTAAAGGTGTCATTTTGAAAATGGAATATAGTCCAATTTAAATGGCCAAAGTCAGTGGTTTCCAGGTGATTTATTATTTTATTTATTAATTTTCAGGTAATATTTAGTACAATCTGAAAAAAAATGGTGATATTTACTAAGCAAAAGCAATCACATTGACAGATTTTTGATTCAGCAAACAAACCATCACTCACCTTTTATATCTGATGTGTTTCCCCCAAAATCTTATTGGATACTTACAAATGTCTCATGCCCCATTTTAATGCATTTCTCCTGGCCCTACCTATTGTGAGGGTGAGTGCCCCATTTTATAACTTTCTGTAAATCCTATTTTCTTCTTAATGTGATAGAATGAGAATTCCACAACATGACCTGAATCTCTCCAAAATGAAGGGGAAAAAAGACAAATCCAAATTTCACGATATTCTACAAAAAAATCATAGATATTGTGAAAGAAAATTAAAAAAAAAAAAGTGTGAGAAGGAGTTGCATTGTCCCATATTAAAGGATATTAAAGGAAGCTGGAAACCATGTTATGAGGTAAGCAGCTAGAGAGGCCACTGTGGGGTGGGACTGAGCCCTCTTCCCAACCATCAGCACAGACTTGCTAAGCATGAGACTCTATTACATTGGAGGTCCATCCTCTAGCCCCTGTCAAGACTTTAAGTAACAAATTTACCACACTAATGAAGGATGTTGTTAATGTAGGAAAGTGTGGGAAAGGGAAGGAGTGAGGAATATGGGAATCCCCTATATTTTTTACATAATGTTTATATGATCTAAAGCTTCTTTAAAAATTAAAAAAAAAAGTAATTAAAAAAAAAAAAAAAGACTTCTTTAAGTGAATGCAGCTCTTGCCAAAACCTTGACTGTAACCTCATGAAAGAATCTGGGGCAGAGTAATACACTTGAATGATAACTGAATTCCTGACCCACACAATCTGAAAAATATAAATGTTTACTTTATAAAATGTTATGTAGCAATGTTAATTAATACAGGATGTATTAGTCACCCAAAAGGGTGCTGATACAAAGTACCAGAACTCTCTTGGTTTTTATAAAGGGTATTTATTTGGGGTAGAAGCTTACAGTCACAAGGACCTATAGAGTCCAATTCAAGGTACCATAAGAGGTACTTTCTCACCCAAAGTCATTGGCCACATGTTAGATCTAGATGGCAGGCAATGTCTGCCAGTGTTCAGCCCTCCTTCCTCTTAAGGCATCGTGGTCACAGCTTCCTCCAATATCAGCTGTAGGCTGGCATAAGACTTTGTCTCTCTCCCTGGGGCTAAATTCTTTTTGGGCTCAGCTGCTATGGTCTCTCCACAAGTTCAACTGTAGATTTTCAGGCTCTCTCTCTTTCCGGGACCTCTGCCATTTCTATGGAGCCATCTCCATACCTTTATGTTCTTCTCTTGTGTGTTTGCTTCCCAGGGCTCCAGTATCAAAACTCAAAACTCCTCTGCCATGACGTTTTCTCTGTGAGTCCCTGCTCACCAAGGGGGTGGGGACTCAATGTCTTACTGACATGGCTGAATCAAAGCCTTAATCATAATTTAATCAAGTAAAAGTGAAATGTCTGAATTTAATACGATCTAGTACTCTCAGTGGAGCAGACCAGTTTACCAATACAATCCAATATCTATTTTTGGAAGTCATCAGCAATACCAAACTGCTACAAAGGCTAAAGGACTTTAAACAGACATGACTCCAAATGCAAAATGTTTGGGGAAAAAAAAAAAAAAAAAAAACCTTATCCACACTGTGCTCCATTCCTTCAGTTGCCTTTAGAAGAAAAAGAAAGGAATATAACTTATTTTATTAAATTTTAGCATTTCAATTGATACAATTCAGCTACCACACAAACATGAAGTATCTATAAATATGTTACTATTTCAAAATTATGTAACATATTTGCAAATTTATAAGAAAACTATAGAATATAAATGCCAAAAATTGCTAAATGTAAGGTACATACCTTGTTTTATTTGGGTGGAAGGGTATTATTAGACAAGTAAGTTCCTAAGATTATGGTCTTTATATAAAATTACAGAATCACTTTGCTAATAACAAAGGCTAGATATAAAGAATGACTTTTTCAAATGGATGTATATATACTGGACAAATTGTTGAAGGTTAATTGGGGCAAATTTTTCTTCCATACTTGAAATTAATTTAAATTATTATATCTTGTGACCAATTTAGGTGCATGAATAATATATATAAAACATACATTCATTTATATTTTATATATTATTAATATATTATATATTATTCATATATATTGCATATATAATTCATATATATTAGTGTTATGCATCTATATTAGTTTCCTGTCTTTACATGATGTACGTAAATTCTAAACAAAGATACAAGGAGTGCTGGTGGTTGACTAATGGAGATTATTTTCACAACAGATGTAGAGAATCTGATCATTACAAATCCTAAACAATATGAAAATGCTTGAAACTTCTTTCAAAGAACTGAACAACACACTTTAGCATGCTAGAAATGTGTATAGCATTGTGGTTAAAAGCATTGATTACTAATACAGATTTATAAGTAGAAGTCTTGTTTTGGTCAATTTCTCAGTTTTGACTATTGAAAAGTTGCCTAAAATGTCTAGTTCTCAAATCTACATTTAAAAAATGGATGGCAATAATATTATACTTATTTTATAGTACTGTTGTCAGATTTAAAAGTGTTAGTTAATGTAAAATGCTAAGAACAGTGTTTTACAAATTGTAAGGACTCAAAAATTATTAAATATTATAATTAATTAAAATATATAAAATGCAGTCAAGATAAGTAAAACTTATAAATTAGTTTTTATTCACCTTCCTTAGTAACCTTCAATTTTGTTCATTTATTCGTGCATCTATAACATTATTCATTCCATTTAAGTCATTCTTATTTGTCACCTCAATTAGCTCATCGGCATGCACAAAAACAGCAGCTGATGAAATTATGAATATATGAATAAATGAATTTAATTAATCAATTTGGCAATGACTTAAATTCCCTAATTCACTGTTCTTTGGAATATGTTTACTATTCTTTTTGATCATTCTAAATACAGCTTTGTATTTAGAATAAATTTTTTCAAATAACCAAATTTTGGTCAGATTAATTTTTTTCTTTTGTGTTTCTGGTTTTCTATTGCATTTATTTATGCTTTGACTTCACTATTTCCTTTCTTCTGTTTGGTTTGGGTCATGTGTTTTTAATTTCTCTACTATCTTAAGGTAAAAACTTAAGTAGTAAGACATATTTCTTTCCAAATATAGGTCTTACAGCTATAATTTTTCTCTATCACCATTTCAATTACATTCTTAAATTTTGATGTGTGAGTTTGCATTTTTATTCTGCACAAAATAGTTTCAAATTCCTTTGTGGTTTCTTCTTTGACCCATGAGTTATTTATATATGTGTTGTTTTATTTGAGGATTTCTCCTGTATCTTTCTTTTTTTTATTCTTTTGTGGACAGACAAAAAAATTCACATGATTTCAATCTTCTTAAATGTA
>JAQZBX010104725.1:0-10920 GCA_029593785.1 Cabassous unicinctus | reverse complement strand
GAAGCCAGACACAGAAGGACAAATAGTGTATGATTGTGCAACTATGAAATAAATATATTGTGTTTTCTCATGGGGTGAATAATTAGAATATAGGTCAAAGGAAAATTGATTGTGGGTAGAGAATGGAAAGCTGAGTGTTAATGTGTGCAGAATTGGTTAAAAATTTGTTTGTAAATCTTTGGAAATGAATAGAAATGGTGAAAACACATCACTGTGTTTTTAACTAGCAGAGCTATTACATGGGCATGACATTGGTTGAAATGGTAAGTCTAAGGTCATGTATATTACCAGAAGGAAAGCTAAAAAATTTAACATGGGACTTTGTAACACAGTGAATCCTCACCAAAAAACATGAATATGTGTGATATTGCATATATAAGACTGTTTTTACAAAATATAAATACAAATATATGTTAAAGAGTAGGAAACATAAGAGTAGCTATGTACAGCAGGGGAAGCATAGAAAGATTGAGAGGTGATGGGTTTGGTTTGTTTGTTGATTATTACTATTATTGGAATAATGAAAATTCTCTAAAATGAATGAAGTGATGAATGCACAAACTATGTGATTACACTGAATACCATTGATTGTACATTTTGGATGGATATTTGCTTTATTAATATGCATCAATTAAAAAAACTTTGTTGCACAGATAAAGCAAAGTAAACTTAAAATAAGCAGGACACTAGAAGTGTTGGAGAAGATGTGGAGAGAGAATCTCTTCTTAACTGTTGGTGGGAATGTAGAATGGTACAGCCATGGTGGAAGTCTGTTTAATGGTTCCTATAAAAGTTATATATAGATCTACCATGTGTCCCTATTAGGTATATACCCAGAAAAATTGAGAGCAGTGATATGAACAGACATCTGCACACCAATATTCATAGTGACATTATTCATAATTGCCAAAAGATAGAAACAACCCAGGTGTCCATCAACTGACAAATGCATAAGCAAACTGTCATATATACACAGGATAGAATATTATTCAGCTGTAAGAAAAGTGAATTCGTGAAGCATATGACAAACTGGGTGAACCTGGAGGACATTATGTTGAGTGAAGGCAAGCCAGACATAAAAGGATAAATGTATGTGTTAGGTCCAGAGCTCCCACCCTGCCTCCCCTCTCCAGCCTCCTTCCCTCTCCCTCCCTCTTCCTGCAGCTGCACATTCCTATTGATATGAAACCAGAGCTCTGGCCTCCACTCTTCCCTGAGTATTCCTGTCAAGATGAAAGTAACAACCCAAGTCAGAGGGATGATAACACCTAGGATGCAGATGGAAATACAAAGCCTATATGAGTTATCACACCCTGATCCTAAAATTACAAGGCTAGTATAAATCATCACAACCTAGCCCTTTTTAGTCCAGCCCCAGAACAAATTATAAAAACCCCCTTCTCATCCTCCCTCAGGGCTGCAGTCTGTTCAGACTCAGCCTGCCTGCTAAGCTCTCTCTTATTAAAGGCTTTGCTTAAACAGACCTTGGCTCCCAGTCTGATTTCTAAGATGCCTTCCTTGCTTGGCTTCCCTCTGACCCTAGCAGTATGATTTTGCTATTATGAACTAGATATAATGAGCAAACGCATGGAGTAAATAGCTAGAATATAAGTCACCAGAGGATAGAATATGATTAGGGAATGGAAAGTTGGGATTTAATCTGTGCAGAATGGGTAAAAAGTTGTTTGTAATTGTTTGGAAATGAACAGAAATGGTGAAAGCACATTATAGGATTGGTAATTAGTAGCACTAACATTTGGGTATGATAGTGGTTTGTTTATGTTGTTTTTTTATTTTTGTAGTAATGAAGTTATGAATGCACAAATCTATGACTACACCAAATGCAGTTAATTGTACACTTTAGGTAAATTACATGTTTTATTAACAAAAGAAAATAGAGTGGGTTGGGGGATACATACAACAAAAGTAAGTATGAACTATAACTAGTAGTAATACTTCAATGACGATTTTTCATAATTTGTTACAAATGTTTCACAACAATGCAATGTATTCGTAGTGGAGTGATGTATGGAAGCCCTGTATGATGTTACGCATGTTTGTTTTGTAAGTTCACAACTTTTCCTATACATTTATTTTTATGAATGTTCATGAATGCATTAAATACTTCATTAAATATTAAATGAAAAAATGTAAAATATCATGTATCCATAATTGCAGTATCAAACAGAAAAATCTCATTGCCCTGAAAATGCCCTGTGTTCTACATATTCATCCTTTGCCCTCCCTTCTGAATACCTGGCATCCACTATATTTATATAAATGTTACAAGTTCTTTTGTTCACACAAAACCATAACTACAATAATAATAAATCTATACCTCATTTTCCACAGCTATAAATGTGGGAAAATGATTTAACTATCTTATAAAATTATTGCTAGGATTAAATCAGATACTTCATATAAGTTTAGGAGAATGGCAAAAAGTGGACGCCAAATATATTATTTCATAATAATGATTAATACTACAAGGTACAAATTTTCAGAAAACTGATTTCCTTATTAAACAAAGACCTAATGAGCAGAAAAATTTCTAAATATTTATTTGATGTTCACCAAAAAATAATAATATTTTCTCCACCAAAGATTGGAGCTAATGGACAGAGAAACACTGGGATCAGCCAAAGAACTTGCTAATGTGCCTTGAGTTGAACTGCCACAAAGGTACATGGATATCTACATGCAAACACCATATTTCATGATGAATGGGTCAAGCAAGTGTCTGTAGATGGCCACAGTTTAGTAACAAGCAGGGTGACTGTATATCATAGATTTACACTACCATCACAGTTTTACCTATTTTCATTGTGTTCCATGATATCATTGCTTCCTTTCACTCTCAAAACTTCCATGGTTTGGAGAAAAAATTACATAGTCACCTTTGTCATTGGATATGTAGCAAAAGGAGGTTTTCAACACCAGGTATGGAAAAAGAAAAGTAAAATATTTTCTATGAAATATCTTTAGAACAATTCCTCTATTTCCTGTCTTATCATGTGGAAATTAAAAAAAAAACAGACCTGGTTATGGGAATTTAAAATATGCAATAATTATCTTTACATAAAGTAAAAATGTTCCCACATAATGTGTGCCCTGAGCCATATACACATAAACACAGATCCTTCCCTTTTATTTAGAGCACTACCTTCACTTTATTTTGGGATACCACTTTCTGTTTTCTCCCTCATCAGAACCTTTTCTTTTTGGCCTTCTTGGCTGGAAAATCTACATTTTGTCGACCTCTTACCTTTGCAGTGCCCAGTGCTCTTTCCTTTGGCATCTCTTCTTCAAATGCTCTCATTCCATGGGAGACTTAATGCTGTATCATGGCTTTAATTGTCATGCACATGCTAAAAATTATGAAATAGCAACCCTATCCCTAACCTCTTTCTTGTACTTGGGACTTGAATATCACATTGCCTCCTAAGTTATCTCCTCTTTACTAATTAACTACTCAAACTTCCATGGTGATTCCAAGAGCTGCTCTCATTCATAAAGAAGAAAGGTAGTCACAGAACAGACATCATCCTTAGTGAGTGTGCCACCATGATATGCAAGAGTAAATAGGGATGGGGTAGACTCCTCAAAGGTTCCTGGTTCTGCCTTCCAGGAGAAATTTCCTTGTCCTTGTTCTTTGTAACATCCTGTCTCCATCCTCTCAAAGGATCTATCTTCTGCATATCAACCATTGAAGGGAACATTTGAGAAGAGGTCCACTTAGTGGGCTCCACTGTCTCCAAGCCTACTTATGCTACCATGGCTATCAGCCTGTTTTTATATTTGTTTATTTGTTTTAGGTTTTTGTGTGCTTTGGTAATTAAAATTTATGATGTATTTGCTTCCAGTAAATTCCAGATGCCAGTAACAGCAAACATTCTAGAAACAAATTCTTAAGCCTGATTTATTTAATCATTTTTTCCATGCTCCTCTCCATTTGAATACATACTTTAAAACCATCAGGAAAAACAAAAATACAAGTCTAAAGATCACACCTTTAAGCTGATCATTGCTTGGGAATGTTTACTAGATCATCATTGATTAATGAAAAGTTTTGCTGGAACATCAGCACCCAAAGTCTTTTTAATGTGTTTCCTTACTATCTATAGTATAATAGTAGTCAGATTTTTCAAATCCTGCAAGGTTTTGAATTTCTGTACTCCATTATCCTGTTTCATTTAATTGCATGTTGGTCATTCTCTAAGTTCTAACCCTTTGCCATAGACAACCAGCAGCCATTAACAAACATGCCCAATGTTCTTTATCCCACCATCTACCATCTGATTACCTAATTAAATACACACTTTTAAGTTTACCACAATGTCAATAATCACTCAAGTTACAACTTTGGATATTAAATGGTGTAATTAATGTAAGTTTCTCCAACAAACAATTCTGAAAATTTTTTGTGGCTTCATGTGAAAAGAGTTTTTCTTTTACTAGACCAGATCCATTTTAGATACCCTTAATTGAGCAGTTTTTAAGCATGACTTTTATCCAAAAAAGGATTTGTGGTCTTAATGATAGTCCTCTACTGGAAACCCTATATATTCATATAACAGACAAAATACTAGAGAAAGAATGGAGGCTCATGCATGTCTTTCTACAATTCTTAAGGCCAGAAATGACCTGCACCAAAGATTCTATCAGCACATATTTCTAAGACTTATCCTTGCAGGTATAAGTTGGAATAATAAATCAAGTCCACTTACAGTAATAATTCTATTTTATAAACACATATGGCTTACTTATATTTTATTCAGACATCTGTCCAAATGACCACTTTGGAGAGAGATCTTCCTTGAACATTGAGTATATAATATAGCAATATCAATTACTCTCTTTTGTTACACTGACTTTTGCTTACTCATTTGACATTAATCCAATGACATATTATATATTTACTTGTCTATTACTCCAACTATAAAGTCCTAAAACCTTTAAGGGTAGGAAATTTGTTTTGCTTGCTATTTAACTCTCAGATCTAGAGCAGTGCATATCATTTGGAATGGTTTACAAATATTTCAAGAATAAATAAAGAATAGAAAACAATTAAATATTAAGCACTTTGACAAACCATAGTGAAATTCAGAAAGTGACAACAAAAATTTCCTCTTATAACTATATTTCATGACAGAAAACAATATATTCACATGTACACAGAGATTAACAATGATATAAATTTTATACTATTTTGTTATAGCAAAATTTATAAGAATTATCTATCATTTAATGAAAAAATGAATAGAATTTGAAATAATTTATAAAATATTATTTATTTGATAACATTTACATGATTCAGTAATTTGAACTAGATTCTTGAAAAGAGAGCAATATCTAAAATAAAAGACAAGTTACTGGAAAAAATAGATTAGAGCCATGTGTACAGAATTTTGGTGTGGATATAAATTTGAAGAAGTATAGTAGAAAACAAATGCTTCATATTTGGATACATGTATGTAGAATATTGACCTTGATGGATATATATCACTCACATTAATTGTTGCATCTAAGAAAGGGTGGTAGAGCGGAATGAGACACAGGTGATAGATTCATTGGGATTCTTTTATTTAATGAATCTTTTTATTCTCCAATACCATCACTCTGCTGGATACAAGAGGGTTGGGATGAGGGAGATTTAAGTTTAGATTTACCAGGTAATGGTATATTAGACTCAACTGATACAACTAGCTTCCTTATGATTACTTACGACCTTTCTTGGAATCATCCAGTCCTCCAGAATCCTAGTCTCTCCTCATACTCTTTTCCTGTACATTCAGGCAATCATATGTCTTCTGGTGGAGGGCCCACAGTGAAACTTAGATAAACCAGTATCCATTGAACTGTCTTCTCTAGCATTCAATGGGTCTGACCAAGCCCCTAACTTGGTTTTCATTGAGGCATGGCAGTTGCCCTTTGGTCTTTTTCGATAATAGGTTAGCACTGTCATAGTCTTCACAATTTACCTCTGGATGGGGAAGCTCCTTAACACCAAAGACACTTCTTTCACCACTTGTTCCATGCTTGATGCACAAACATGTCTAAATTTCATCACTGAGGCTCTTGGGAAATCCTAAATTACTTATGTGGCATAGCAACTACTCTAAAGACCCGAATATGTATGTTATATGAAAATTCATGAATTGAATAACTGGGTAATTTGTAATAGTGCTCATAAGAATGACTTTAAGAAATAAAGAAAAATCCATGCAGATTAAAGAGCTGTATATAAAAATTAAAGAATAATATTAAAAAATGAGATAGAAGGTATTTTAAAAATAATATCAGGAGGGGGAACATCTTCTTAATAAAAATATTTTTATAATATCAGGAAGTGAAAGACCTTCCTGATCAAAACAAAAGCAAAATATTTTATGTATTTGACTCAATCTGGACAACACAGAAAACAATAAGCATACGTCAAAACGTCACTTGTAGAAAAGACACTACGTATATAACAAAAGATTAGCACTAATAATATGAAAGGAGCAAGAGCAAGTCAGGTAGAGGACAAACTAGCGAGTCAAAATATAACCAAACTTTGTAAATTGCCTGTTTCAGAGATTAAGAGGTGCTATATGGAAAGATAATAAATCAAATTTTCTTAGAGAACTATAAATCCAAACATAACATCTAATGTAATCAATGACATTGGTAATAATTTGTAAAGTGACCCTATTTTGGGTGATTTCATCAGGATAAAGGTAGACAAGAGAATCATTAATAGAAGTTTAAGGGTGAATGGAATTAAGGATTCTCCATCAAGGAACTGAGAATGATCAAAAACTATTGCCAGCCTTGGGCCTGAGGAGCCAATGGGAAGAAGCATTCATTTCCAGGATCCATGCCATGGTTGCAGGGGAAGACTGTCCCTGAGGCCACAGTTAGAGGATATCAGCCCCTAAGGGACAGAGCTGGGGGAAGAAATGCCCAAACATAAGCCTCCTCCAAACTTCCTGTCTCTCACCTGGGTCTTTTATTGGTCAATCAATCCAGAAGGCAGAAGGACAAGTAGCCCTTCTCCAAGTCACAGAACAGAAATTGAAGGACAGATAGGCAATTGGGGGAGGACAGAGGCTGTCCAGTATAATTGGAATATGAGAAATATGTCATCTTTCTTCACTGATGGGAGGGGCTCAATTGGTCCAGCTTTTTATAATATTCAAACTAGCTGTCTACATCAAAATTAAATAAAGAAAAACTTTGATCATTTGAACCAATGAATCTCATCTTGAAATTCATTCTACAAAATAATCACAGGTTTGAACAAAGATTTTACTAGTCATCAAAATCAACAATAGTACTATTTTTTATTTTAATAGAGCTGTTATAACAAAGCACTACACATTGTTTGGCTTAAAGCAAGATAAATTTATTGTCCCATAATTTTAGAGGCTAGAAATACAAAATCAAGTTACATGGAAAAGACAGTTCTATGACTCTCCATGCTTCTGTCAATGGCTGGCAATCATCAGACTTCCTTGACTTATGATATAACTTAACCTCTGCCTATGTAGTCACATGTCTGTCTTCTCTTTTTCTCTCTAAATCTTCACATGGCATTCTCCTCCCTGTGCTTTTCTGTGTCCAAATTTCTTCTTATTAGGACACCAGTCATACTGTATTAGGGTCCCACCCTACTCTATGCTGCACTGATTTCAACTTGCCTAATTCCGTCTGTTATGACCTATTTAACAATAAAGTAACACTCTGGTACTAGGCATCAGGACTTCGGCATGTTTTTGGGGGGATAAAATTCAATCCATAAGACAATTTAAGTTTATTAATAACCTATCCTAAAATTGATGACATATCCATCTTACGGAATATGACCCAGTCCTCTTCATGGGTTATTTATTGTACCTATATCTACAGGTCAAATTCCTTGGGGACAATAACTTGAATTATTCAAATTTTAATCTCATTTAGCTATGATTTTGGATTACATCATAAGAAATGTTTGCTAAATAAATGAGAGAATGAATATTTTATGAACTGCTCCTCCATATTTTACTAATAAATCACAACTTCAAAGCTAGTTCAAATGTCATCTCATGGGTATGGAACCTTCCGTAAATCATCCTTCCACACTGGTAAATATTTTCTCAAATTCACCAATGTAGCATGGTCCTAAATCTACACATGCTACTAATAGTTTCAGAGTATTAACACCCACTGTATGCCTTCAGAATTGGACCATGTGGAACACAGAAGCATTCCATAAAGTTGTGCAGATGACTGGATTTTCTCAGAAATGAATAGGAATGTTGAACTGACCATGATTCCTAAGCCCTTAAGTTAATTACACTGCCACCAAACAAAAAGTATAAACTCAAAAGGGAGGGACTGATATTTTAATATTCATTTGGAAAATGTTATATTTCAAAGAAGTAGAATTAATAAAAATTGTACAAGAAATACAATATACCCATTCATCTAACTGATCTATTGTTAGTATTAATTAATATTGTATCTCTTTTGTTTCCCTCTTCTCTCTCTCCCTCTCTCTTATGAGTGTCAGTTGCATACTTCAAGAACTTTACCTCTAAATATTTTCATAATGTTTTTCTTACAGAATCATAGCGCAGTTACCAACTTTAGTGAATGTAATACCAATAAAATATGATTGTATAATATATTTTGAATGGAATAGAAGTGTAATAATGAAGAGTTTCCTTTACAGGGAAACACTCTCTAAAAACTATGACAATGAAATGGCACACCATGGCATGGGAGTCTGAGGTATACCATTAACATAAGATTCTAAAATTCTTATCTGTAGAGAGGATGAAAAGAAATGGGTATGATATAAATTACTTTATAGTTTCTTGAGAGACTGGTCCCTAACTCAACATTTTCTTCAGAGCTCCTGTGACATCCTTATTCCTAAGACTGTAGACTAAGGCTTAGTACAGGTGTGAGTGTGGTGTAAAAGAAAGATACCACCATGTCCTTCTCTGGTGTGTGGTAGGAGCTGTGGAGCATGTAGGTGTAGATGGCAGCTCCATAGAACAGGATGACCACAGTTATTTGGGAGGAACACGTGGCAAAAGCCTTCTTCTGGCCCTCTGCTGAGTTCATACTATGGATTTTGAGCAGGATGAAAAAGTAAGAACTTAAAATGACTGTCACAGGGATAAGGAGCATAAGGACACAGCACAGGTACATAAGTGTCTCCACAAGTGAGGTGTTAGAGCAGGAGAGCTTCGTTATGGCAGAGACCTCACAGAAGAAGTGATGGATCTCCCGGCATCTGCAGAAGGGGAAGGACATGGTAATGGGTGTAAGCATGAAGCCATCTACCAAGCCCAAGAACCAACAGCTAGATACAAGAAAGACACAGACCTTGGGGTTCATGAAGACTGGGTAACTTAGTGGATGACAGATGGCCATGTACTGGTCATAGGCCATGACACCAAGAAGGAAAAATTCTGATCCTACTAGTGTCACATAGAGGAGCATTTGGATCCCACATTCTGGAACTGAGATCTTATTCACACCCATTTGGAACCCAGAATTTGGATCCCAAATTCTGGAACTGAGGTCTTACTCACACCCATGACCTGGTCCATGAGCATCTTGGGCACAGTGTCTCATCACATCTGTGAGAGACAATTGGCTGATGAGAAAGTACATGGGTGTGTGGAGGTGGAGTTCAGATTGTAGGAGAAGAATCAGGATGGCATTTCCAGACAATGCCATCAAGAATATCACAAAAATGACCACACAAAGGAGAGCTGGATGTTTGGATTGACTGAAGAGTCCCAAGAGGATAAAAGCAGAACTTTCTGTGTGGTTGGTGAGCCACATGGCATTTTCCATGATGTATCAAGGTTTCACCAATGGGTAATAAGGAAAACATTGGCATTACTTGGATCACTAATGGGAATATGACTATCTAACATATATGTATAGTGATTGTGTGTTTTTGAGCTCATATGTGAGTTTTTACCCAGTTATGCTCATAAGTAAAATTCCCATGAGCATGTTTATATTAGGCTTATAAATTACCTCCTATTTAACAAATGTATTAAAATGAGTGAATTCCCAACTCTGGGTTGAAAGGATTGGTAACACACACGATTGCCTCAGTTCAGGGAGATGAGGTTTCCTGATTATATTATATATTAGTATGTACTGGAAGTGTGTAGAATAATGGCTCTATGCAAACACAAGGAATAAGTGACTGGAAAACAAAGATCACTCTCCTCTTTCTCTTATATCTAGAGTTTTGATGATTCTCTGGTTTAAGAATGCAACTGGGATCTTACAAACACTGGAAGTGTAACTCATATACCAAGCATTCAAAAAATAACTGAAAACTTATTTGGGCAAAGGCTTACCCAATGTTTGACTCTACTGCTGATATCATCTGCCTTCCCCATGAGGCTCTATGATTGCATGGAAGGAGGTAGGCAGCACCATAGGCATGGTGGCATCCTCATGATTTCACTGATCCTCAAAGAACCTGAGAATAGAGGATGAGGAGTCCAGACTCTGTAGCTTAACTTAGACATGGATCCAGTCTCCCTTCTACCTGCACTGTGCCCTCAGCTAGTTACTCAATCCTTCCTCCCTTTGTCTTCTTCCATGAAAAGGGAATAAGAACAATGCTTGACCTTAATGTGTGGTGAAAACTTGAGAGGAAAAATAATGAACACATTCAATAAATTATCAGCCATAGATAGGTAAGCACATACACTGTCAGTTTATAGAATTAATATCTAAGCATATTACTGTGCAGAACCTAAATGTGTTGACT
Source organism: Cabassous unicinctus (assembly GCA_029593785.1). Lineage (NCBI taxonomy): Eukaryota > Metazoa > Chordata > Mammalia > Cingulata > Chlamyphoridae > Cabassous > Cabassous unicinctus. The sequence continues at coordinate 143 of JAQZBX010104725.1, read as the reverse complement.
CTCACTATTATTGTAAAAGATTAAAAAGTAAAATAATTATTTTATTATTGATAAAAGATCCATTACTTCAGTTCTCCAGTTTAATATCTCATACATAGATTTAAGAATTTGCATTTGGTCATTTCTATAGTTACAGAAAATAT
>JAQZBX010104724.1:0-10921 GCA_029593785.1 Cabassous unicinctus | reverse complement strand
GAAAAAACAAAGTCCAGGAGATTATTTTCATAACATCCAAGGTTAGCACTTAGCTTTTTCATGTTTAAAAGTTTAAAATGAGGTAGTAATATTCTCTGCATAGGGTTGATGTGAAGAGTAAGTGGTTCAAGTATATAAGTAGCTCTGTAAGGTCTCTGTGGTATGTAAAAATAAACGTCCTAATTTCCTGCCTGCCTGCCTGCTTTCCTGCCTGCCTGCCTTCCTGCCTGCCTTCCGCCTTTCTCCCTCCTCCTCCCCATCTCTGTTCCTGCATCAGTACTTAAATGGACAAATAGTGGATATTAATTATATTACATCTTTGAAGATATACGTGGTATTAATGAATGTGCAGATATTATAGTAATTGTGCATGTACTTAATTTGCAAAGATTGTAGGTTAGAACTAAATTCCTACAAATAAAGACTCTAATAAATGCAGTGTTGCTTGAAATACACATATCTCAGTGTTTTGAGATCTACCTCAAAATAAGGATGACTCCTTACTCTGGATGAGACTACAGTCTGAATCTTTTAATTACTGTAAGACAGAGATATCAAGACACCAAGAAGCGCTTCAGCCCTTTTTTTCACATGAAATGCAGTGCCCAAACCATACTTTTATAATATATTCATATTTTTTCAGCCTTTGCCTTAAGATGAAAAACTTCAAAGATAAATTAGATTTCCTGTTGCATGTCATTAGTTTGAGTGAGAAAGATAAAGTTCCACAAAAAGATTAATTTTAAATATTCTTTTGGACAAACACTATGACCCCTTGGAAATAGCCTTTTTTGAAAAATAATTTTTAGTTTTTATTTTTAAAGGAGCTTTAGATTACATAATATCACATCGAGAATATAGGGGATTCCCATATTCCCCACCCCCACCCCTCCCACACTGTCCCACATTAACAACATCTCTCATTAGTGTGGTACATTTGTTACAATTGGTGAACACATATTGGAGAATTGCCACTAACCATGGTCTATAGTTTACATGATGTTCTACACTTGGCCCAGCACAATTTTATAGGTTTTGACAAAATGTATAACGGCTGGTATCTGTCATTGTAATAGCATGCAGAATGGTTTCAATGTCTCAATGGAAGTTCTAGTAATGGAAGAACGTGTAATACTGATATAAAGACAGTGATCACCAGGGGTTCTGAGGGGAGGGAGAGGGAATGATAGGTGTAACATGGGGCATTTTTGAGACATTGGAAATAGCCTTTTTAAAGCTCACACTCTTATGACTAAAAGGTCTGCTGCCCCCTTCCCTGTTAAGAGTATTAGGACATTCTTCCTTATCACAAAGCATTTCCTCCAATTGACCCATAAGGCAGATTTTGGAGGGGATCTTAGGTTGTACCTGTGTATAATGGATTCTTTTAATTTTAATGTATTAAGGAAATGGACTAGAGAGAGTGCTGGGGAATAAAATGAGAGACTGAAATGGACCAAAAAAAAATGCTGAAAGAACTCTCAAGCACAATCCTCTGCTTTTCATCAACTGTGAGCTATTTTACAATTTTTTAAATTGTAAAAAAACTGATAAAAATGGAAATGAATTTCTTCCATAAAAATGCAAATGCCCAGAAATGCGATTGATTATTGCCTTGGGCATAGGCCTGTTTTAAACTTTAAATTCCCCTTTTGAACTGATTATAATATCTTACTGGTTCTCCTAGCAATTAATGAGTTAAGTAAAATTTTTGACATGTGATCATTTTATACCTGTATGAGCTTATTATATATATTTTAAAAACATTAGCATGTAGCATAACTTAACTTCTAGCCCATAAGTAGCTCCCTCTTTACTTTCTAGTAAGTGGCAAAAACTTATTTGAAGTTCTGAGCCCTTGAACTTAATTCCCATACTAAACCATAAGCACTTTCTAGAAGTCCTTCTGATGACAATATCATCCTCTAGATGAATTTTGTGGTAGATAGGAAGTGCATCTGCCACACTTTTGGGATGACAATTACTATTCTTGGATAATTGTCGTATCTCACCTATCAGAATTATTTGTATGGTAAAAGTATCTGGCCGCCTTGACTTGCATGGACTGCTTTATCATATCCATAAAGATAGGATTTATTAATTAATTTTGCTTTAACAGATCTAACCTCCATAATTCATAAATATTTTATAAATAATAGGTAGTCAATATTAATGTTTTATTTGGCATTGTTTGACATAAAAAAAAATGAGAAAAATATAAGAGGCATGGAATCAAAAGCCTTTTTTATTTATTACCGTGGTGATAAAAGAAGGAAGGAAACAGAAAAACTACCAGAGTGGCTACACATAGTTTAAAATCACTGAAAACTAGACGGTAAGAACATTTTACATGGGAATATTCTGCTTAATATATAAGAAAGATTTCTGATTTATGTTAAAATCTTGTTTGATAATCTTTATATGATTATTTTCTCCTCTCAATAGTTCATTCTGATCATAAATATAATACAAGAATATAATCCCAGTCATACCTCACCCATTTTTTTTTTCTAAATGAGCAAAAGGATCAATTCAGTAAAGAAAGATGTCAAGGAGAAATTGTCAGCCTGCAGACAAGAAAATGGATCAAATTATAGTTAGGCAGATTAATCTAGTAAAAACCCAGCAATTGGAATTTATGATAAAAGCAAATAATAAGAGATGATCCAAGAAATAGAAAACTAAAAACAGTCCTCAGTATGGGATAAAAAGAATATGGAGAGGGTCTTTTTGCACTCAACAAAAGTGGGAGCACATAACTGTCAACAGATTAAATGTTACTTGTGACTGTTTAGAATTATGATACAAATAAAATTAGGTAATTACAGAAAATTTTGCTCAGTGTTTCTCTTGCATATCACAGGAGCCAGTTGATAGCTGTTTTTCTCTTTACAAACGTAAGTCTTTCTTTTATAGGAGATATGACAGAAAAAGAAGGAATGCTATCCAAAAGTCCATTTTAAATCTGCTTTCATTATTTTTGTGTAGTGAAACCATAATTGGAAAATAATTAATAACCTTGAGTTTGTAAACTCTGTAAACTTTTATAAGGGTAGTGAAAGCAGAGAATATATAAGACTCAGCAGCCCTTTATAAACTTATCCATAAGATATATATACCCTCCATCTACCTGTTACAAATGTTTACAATTTTCACTATTGGTACAGTATGTGGCCCTTTTTAAGAAGACACTTTTTGCACCTTGAATTGGTGAATGTTGAAAAGAAAGACGATAGCTAGGGTTAGATAATGTGAATTTCTTTTTCAGTCCTTGTCACATAAGAATATAAGGCCCTCATAAAACATGTCATGGGAGAATTCAATGTAGGGAAAGTCTGTAAGATGAAATGGAGGAAATACAGCCAGGCACCAACACAATGCACCTAGGAGGTTAAAAACGGGAGGATGATAAGAAAAATTCAAAGAAACATCCATCCTTCAGCTATTTTAGCTTTAGTATTCTGCCTAGCACTGATATTATTGAACCCGATGGTATAGTGCTTAAATAGCTAAATGGGATGATAAATCTCTCCTACCTGTACAAGAATTTAGATGTCTGACCTACTTTTATATGTGCTGAAGCATATTAAAATTTGGTAGCTTTCCTAATTTTACACTTGTTCTTAAAGTGAGGATGGCTCTGATGAAAATATGCATTTGGGAAAAATTTCTTTGCTATTTTAACATTCCTTATTCATGTATTTGTACAGCTATCAAGATTAGCATGAGAATAGATATTTGTTCCAAGATCTCTTCCTTTGATGGCTGACTTCTCTCTGTTTATCCACAATTATTTTCATAATATTTTATTGTGATGCCACAAACTGGGGACAAATCTCTGGAGGGAACAGTGATCCAAGGCATGGCCATGATTAAAAAGACAATAAGCTTGTTTTCATTCCAACATTCTTAGCTTTGTTAAAGGCTAAGTGGAAGAAATTAACATACTGCATGCCTGACAATGAAAATTGTTACTAATTATTTTGCTTCTAAAATTATTCCATGAAGCATTGATTAGCCTTTTTAAATCCATTTAGTACCAGTTACCCTCAACTAACATTTATAATTTTTCATTGTTGTTAAAGACAATCTATTGAAATAAGATTATTCTACTAAATAAAATAAATAAAATTACCTTGGTACCCAGAATATTCAAGTGATCATTAATTTCAGAGTCAGAAATTAAAAAGTAGGATGAACCAAATATCTAAATTTGGTAGTCTGCACCTTTCAGCTTGCTTTATAAGGTCTTTGCAGATGTATTGATTTTTAAGGACCTTGAAATGGGGAGATTGCCCTGGATTATCCAGGTGGAGACAATTTAATCAAATGAATCCTTAACAGCAGAGAAGCTTTCCCAGGTGTGGTCATGAAGAGATGTGCTGACCGAGTATGGGTTAGAGAGACGCAGCATGGCTGGCTGTGAACCTGGAGGGAGGCCACAAGTCAAGGAATGCCGCTACCTCTAGAAGCTCGAAAAAGGAAGTGAGCACTCTCCCCTACAGCCTCCAGAAGGAATACAGTCCTGCCAACAGCTTGAATTTAGGTGAGACGTATGACAATATTCTGATTTATGGAATTGAGAGATTAAAAAAATGTTTTATGCCACTAAATTTGGGGTGATTTGTTGCGGTAGCAATAGAAACCTAATACAGGGCCATGTCTTGGCACATAATTAGTTTAACTATGACAGTTTAGAAAAGCTCTATGAGAAGTAGCTATAATTTTGTCTTTTATTTTATCATAAGGCTCCAGGGATTTAACAAAATGAAACATGAACAAAGTATTAAATGGAAGCCATATACCCTGGCTTGAGGTGGGGCATAGAGGTATTTATAAGGTGCTATATTTCCCTGATTTTTATTTGAAAGCAAAACTACTACCTTAAATTCCTACTTTAAACAAATAAAGTATAAGGTTGAGGAACAGGATTTAATTTTTGGCTTTTCACGAAGTGATAGCTTTCTCATTATAAACTTTGAAAAATCTTCTACAATATGTGTTTCACAAAGTTGCAGTTTCTGAACTATATGGTTTCTAACACTCTAGCAACCAAAAGTTATATTTTAATTGGAAACTGTGATTTCCTGTATCTTGGAAATTAATTGAGGTTTCTGTGATCTTGAAAATATGTCAAAATTAACATACAATTTAAGAAACCATACATTTTACCATGGTTTAATGCAACTTCTAGAAGGATCTTAATTAATATAAAGAGCAAAAGTAACATAGCAATGGAGTTTAAAGCACTTATAGATTTTCTCAGAAAACTGTAGCTTTGGAAACCTGTGAAGTAGACTTTACCCAATTTACATCTGAATTAAAAATGAAAGGAAATGCTGTTAGTATTCAGAGGACTTTATGCCCTGCACATGGGAATAGAAACATTAATGGAGCCTTAAGATGTATCAGGTAAATCATTCACAGGTCATGTTTCTATCTTTTCAACAACTGAGCCAGATGAGAATTATTTGTTCCTATTTTTAGAGATGAGGAAATTAAAGTTCACATGGTTGGTTATAACTGGCACAATCGTATAGTTGGTAATGGCTGACAGAAGAATTCACCCCAGGTTTATTGGATTCCCTAACTTTGTTTTTTTTAACTCCAACATAGTGCCTCTCCCTTTTAACTGCTAATAATGCACAAAGTCCATGTCTGCACAATTGCTAAACAAATCCCTGGCACCAAATAATTAGCATAGAGAAATGGAGGGGAAGTAAATAACAATGGACATCTATCTGCCTGGGTAGATTAAAGAAGTTCACAAACCCCTTGATACATTTTCCCAGGAGATGAGGGGCTGCGTCTCCTCTCTTTGAATATGGGTGGGCCCTGGATAGGTTCTGTTTTAACTAATAAAATGTGGCAGAAAGAAGGCTGTGCCAGTCCTTGATCCCCTATTTAAGACGCTCACGGCTTCTACTTCCCACGCAATGGGTTGACTTAAACTAAACAATGGGAATTTATTCACTCACTGTTTTGAGGTTAGGAGAATTCCAAAACCTAGATATTGGCAAGACTTGCTTTCCCCCTCAGACTAGCATTCTGGTGCTGGCTGCAGGCAATCCTTGAAGTTTCTTGGCTTTCCCATCAGAAGGCAATCTCCTCTCCTTTCACTTCAGATTTCCTCTAACTTCCTGCTTCTCTCTATGCCCATTGCCAAACTTGGCCTCCAATTTCTTCTCTTTATAAGGCTTCCAGTAATCCAGATTAAGGCTCACCCTGCTTCAGTTGGCTAGACCTTAACTAAAAATAACATCAAGAGGTCCTACTTACAATGGATTCACACCCACAGAAATGTGGATTAAGACCATGTCTAAACTGGAGTATAGAATTCAATCTACCACACCCTGCATGTAGACATTCAAGACAGCAGTGACCTGTCCTGTTCAGTTTCCTATAGTTTTTTGTTTGATTGTTTGTTTTTGTTCTTTTTTTGTCTTTGTGTCCTTTATTTTATTAGCTTCCTAGAGTTTTTAATTGATAACTTGTTGAATCTACCATCTCAAATTTTTATGATGTGAATCTGTGTAAAAAGAAGAAAATTCAGGAATGATTTAGCCTGGAGATTTTGCCAGGAGAGATTGTTTGAAGAGGAGAAATGTTTTTATTGTTTACATCTTAGAGTTTGCAGCTCCAAAAGAGAGCAGTTGCAGACAAATGTAGGAGATATCTACGTGGGTGCCATTTTTGGCATGGTCTGATGACAACACTCTCAGTGTCCTGCTAAGCTTTATGGAGAGTTATAGGTAGCATCAGCTGATAGCTGGCTCCAGGCCAGAAACAAACATAATATTTCTAATCTTCTCAACAACAGAGCCAGATCAGTATTATTTATACCTATTTTTAGAGATGAGGAAATTAAAACTCACACTATTTAACCGGCACAGTCAAACAGCTGGTAAAAGGCTGACAGGAGAATTCACCTCCAGTTTATCAATATATTCTATTACAAGCCCATGTCCACTCCCAGTGTACTGACTTAGAATCTCAAGGATGTCGTCCAGAGATTTGTATCTTTAAAAAAACTATACATAATTTTTAGGTATAGCCGGACTCCTGGTAAAGACACCTGAATGCTTCCTTGAACTTGATTCACTAGACAATGGATGCAATTAAAGGGAAGCAAGTATTATGATCAAAGTTGTATTGACTTCAAAATGAATGATGGATTCGAGAGAAAAGGAAGTGAATTATGAAAGAAAATTAGGAAACTCTTACATTAATCTAGATGATAGTTACAAAAGGCCAATAATGAGTGGTATCTGTGGGAATAGAAAGAATAAAATAAACAAAATGACTTGAAGAGCCAAGAGATGAAAAAGTCAACAGTAACCCCGATATTTTCAATTTCATATCTGAGAGAATGGCAATGCCATTTTGAGATATAATCAAATGAAAAATATTAGGAGAGATCTCGTAAACTTGTAATGACTAGTTCTTTAATTTTGGGTGCACATTTTTCCTCTCTCTAAAATTCTAAGACAAGCAAAAACAATAAAGAAAAACATGATTTCATGCCAGAGGCTAAGCTTGAAAAAAAAAATTCCTCATGCCCAACATAATTTTAAGCCTCCCACATTATCCAAAATGTATATGCTGCAAATTGGAATTTCAAAATTAGATCCACCTTCTTATTACAGTTAAAGTTGAAAAGAAAACATGGCTTTGTCTTCTGGAGTATAATTGTTAGAATTTCCTCTGTGAAAAGCATCCTTCCAAAAAAAGTCACTCACCATCAAAGACCAATAAAAAAGTAAACCTAACTTAATGTATTCATATATTAGCTTGACCTAAGTCTGGGAATTGGGCCAGACTTTTTGAATTATAGTCTCATTATTTACAAAAAATAAGGGAATGTTAACTAACATTATGAAATAAAAAGCACATATACACATGCATAACAGGAACCAAAATAAATGCTAATGTTAACAAATGTTGATGATGTGTATATATACACACTGTGCAGATAAAATATCCTCTTGAGCAGTGTTGGAAATAGTAGCTGTGCCAGGGGAAATTTATACAGTCTCCTTGGCTGTAGGCTACACATTTATTGTGTTATACAAATATACAAAAAAGGCACTTCCACAATTGCCTACAACAAAATTTAAATTGTACATTTCTCATTTAATGTTATTTTCCACTGCTCCATTTCTTGATGCATTGCAGATAATGAAGCTTAGGTGTTTGCAAAACCAAATGTGACATAAACTGGTACCTCGGTCTTCTGTGAAATACGAACATCTATTATATGTTTAAAGGAAATTTTGCATCTGGTGAAAAAGTAGATATTTTGTATTCATGATTGACTTTAAGTCATATTTTATTTGCTACATTCCTGTTGGTTAAGGGCAGACACCCTGGTATTGTGTTTGGATTCAATATTAAATAATATTTTCTGCTTAAAATGGTTTTCTTAATCAGCCTAGACCCTTAGGCCACCTATCTAGACACACATCCCACTTTTCTATCTGAAATAGTTGATCTCTTTTTAACCATTCTAGAATTTTGTGCATTTCTAAGATGATCATCTTGGTGTGGGGTCCCAATTTTCCCTGTGACTTAGCAGCATAGAAACTGGGCAGAAATCTTGATGTGCCCAGACAAGGAGGAGGAGACGATGACAGGAAGGTGTAATTGGGAAATAATGCCCTGGGGAAGAAAGAGTTTGTGGCCGGGAGAAGCGCTACACTGGTCACTCTTTCTCAAATGGTATTTACTTTTGAAAGACAGTTTTAAAAGTGTGCAATTTCAGAAAAATTTGGTGGCTGCAAAAATATATACTACAACATGCTTAAACTGGTTTTCTTGAAAGGTTAAAAAGGTAGAAAAATGTACATCTCTTGAAGGGATTTTCAAACTGTCATTATGAACAGTAATCCAATATTTCAATTTAGAAATTGAGCAGGTTTTAAATAAGAAGCAATTATTCCAGGCAGAAAGCAAATATAAATACCAGCAGTCAAAAAACCTGTGAAAAGATTTGATTAAAACTGAGAAGTTTTTTTTAATTTAGCCATAATTCTTGACTTTTAAAGTCTACAGACATTCTCCCCCCGAGAAAATAAGAAGCATTAAAACACTAACAAAAATGCAAAAAATATTTAGAAAGAAACAAATTAAGAAAATAGTATTATGTTACCAACTCTAAAGCCAATCATAAAATACTTCTCAATATGATTAGAAATTAGTCTGAGGGAGAGTGAAATTATCATCACCATTATCAATTAATTATAATTAATAATAATTATTAATTATTTTACTTTTGGCACAGTTACTAATACATGGTAGTTGACTCTTTTATTTTATCCCATAAGCAAAGGTTGTATTCTCTCATTTCAAGGGAAGTTTTTATAATTGTCTAATTGTACATTGTAAATTCTTCTAGACCAGATCAAATTATACTTCACTGGAAAAATCTCTTGTCTTCTCTTTTGCTACGGCCCTATGATTCACACCTACCACCCTGGTTTTTAGAGTCCCCTCCACTTTATCCTCTGCTGAGAAGCTGTCCTTTCCCTACAGCTCTTTTCCTGCTACCTTCACTACTTTTAATTAGCTATTAATAGTTGAGAAATATTTTGTAAAATTAATATATTAATAAGAAATTCAAATATCTTACTCTCTAAAAGTAACTGATAATATCTGTTGTGTTACATGCTTGTCTATACTCATGAAAGGTGTGGGCATGACTACATCTATTTCTCTATATATTCCATGTCATTCTACATATATCTACTCATTCATTTTAAGGGCTATGTAATACTTTGATGTATAAATTAATCACACTCAAGTGGTTAGTTATTTTATTGGTTTGCATTTTCCTCCAAGATGAGCAATTGCTTTAGTGAGAGTCTAGCCAGTCATCTATCAATTCATGTGGCTATGCAGCATGTTATCTATGTCACAGATACACTATACATTGCCGGCGTCGCGTGCGGGACATGCGGGTTCATATACATGAAGAATCTAGTGACTCAGAAATGAGAATGAAGCAAAAGAAAATTTTCCACCTCAAAAGAAGCCAGTTTGGGTCGATGAACAAGATGAGGATGAGGAAGTGGTTGACATGATGAGCAATCTCTCTAGGAAAGATAGGATGAAAAATGCCAGTAAAAGTAAACTTTGAAAAGATCAACTATAAAGAGACTTCAAGAAGAATTTCAGCATGCCACGGGAGGAGTACCTACCTGGGCAGAGACGGAAAAGTGGAGAAAACCTAAGGATTATGAAAGTGAAGAGGATGAAGATGACTTGTTGCAAAGAACTGGAAATTTCTTATCCACATCAACTTTTCTCCCAAGAGGCATCTTGAAGATGAAGAACTGCCAACATGCTAATGCTGAAGGCCCTGTTACCGCTCAGATCTCATCCATGCACTTCCATCTTGTGCACAAGGTGTTATGGTCGCTGGATTAGATAACGCTATATCACTGTTTCAGGTTGATGGGAAAACAAATCCTAAAATCCAGAGCATATATTTGGAAAACTTTCTATTTTTAAGGCTCATTTTAGTGGTAACGGGGAAGAGGTTTTAGCCACAAGTACCCACAGCAAGTGTCCTTTATGTCTATGATATATTGGCTGGAAAGTTAATTCCTGTGCATCTGGTAAGACGTTTGTAAGAGAAGACAGTGAAGAGCTTCAAAGTTTCACCAGATGGGTCCTTCCTGCTTATAAATGGCACTGCTGGTTATTTTCATTTGCTCTTGATGGAGACTAAATAATTGATTGATAGCATGAAAATTAATGGAAAGTTTAAGGCATCAAGTTTTCTTCAGACAGTAAGAAGATATATGCCTTTTCTGGGGATTGCAAAGTTTATGTTTGGGACATGAACTCTAGGAAGTGCCTTAACAGATTTATTGATGAAGGCAGTTTATATGGATTAAGCATTGCCACATCTAGGATAGGG
>JAQZBX010104723.1:0-10922 GCA_029593785.1 Cabassous unicinctus | reverse complement strand
AGCAATATTTCAGATAGTCTAATAAAAGGTATATTTAAATTTTATAGATGGATTTGTTAGCAAAAAATTTTTTTTCACATTTCCAGTCACTGAATGTTGAATTAAAAATCAGTATATAGTGAAGTGGATGTGGTTCAGGCAACTGGGCTCCTGCATACCACATGGGAGGTTGCTGGTTTGGATCCCGGTGCCTCCTAAAGAAGACAGCTAGCTGGCACAATAGGTAGGTGCAGCAAGCTGACACAGCAAGAGATGCAAGAAGAAAAAAACATAATGAGAGACGCAACAAAACAGGGAGCAGAGGGTCCCAGTGTCTCCTAAAGAAGACAGCGAGCTGATGCGACAGGCATGTGTGGCAAGCTGATGCAACAAGATGACGCAACAAGAGATGTGGAAAGGAAAAACAGAATGAGACACACAACAAAGCAGGGAGCAGAGGTGGCTCAAGCAATTAGGCACCTCCCTCCCAAATCAGAGGTCCTGGGTTCAGCTCCTGGTGCCTCCTAATGTAACAAGGAAGACAAACAGGTACAGCAACTGCAAACAACAAGGGGGTGAGGAGAAATAAATAAATAAAATAAATCTTTAAAGCATTGGTATATAAATTCAAAAAAGAGACTAACTCTATAAGGTAGCAATATTTTGTTATTTTATGTGAAGAAATTAGAAGGCTCCAAATACTTAGAAAATACACTTTCTGCCTGGATGTTATGCTAATGCAGTAAACCAGTCCCAAAATTTTATGTTATTTTAAATGCATCTGTTTAGTTTTGGCACCCCCAAATATACATGTGATATTGCCTTCCTGAAAGATCCTACACATCACTTTAACCATGAGCTGATCTTCTTGATAAGAGAACTAAACTCTGAATGAGAGCACCAGCCAGTGGAGAACTAATTTGCAAAGATTATGAAAGGTGACTTTTTGCATTGATGTATGTTTTTGTTAGTTTCTGACACTCAAGAAAATCTTTATCATATCACTATGTGGATGCCTGGACAATGTGAGAATTTCAATGAAGTCATAGAAATTTTCACATAAACATCCATACAGAAATACTGAAGAAGAACACAAAAACTGAAATGAAAATTTTCATGGAGGGTTTCAACAATAAATTGGAGATGGCAAATGGAAGAATTAATAAAATCAAAGACAAGTCAGTTGATTTGATTCAGACTGAGGAGGAGGAAAAAAAATAATGAAAAAATAAATTAACAAAGCCAAAGAAGCCTTTGGGACACCAGCAGATGCACAATTACAGAAGTGCCAGAAGAAGAGAGAAAATGTTCAAAGAAATAATGGCATAAAGCCTTCCAAATTTAAGATATGATATACACATTCAAGAATCCCAAACAAGATAAATTTGAGGAGAAACATACCCAGACACATAGTAGTAAAACTTTCAAGCACCATGGAAAAGAAGAGTGTTCTGAACGCTGTAAAAGAAAAGCAACATTTTATGTACAAGGAAACTGAATAAGATTAAGTGCCAACTTCTAATTTAAAAAACTATGTCAGATAGAAGGCAGTGGGATGATATATTTATGTATTTATTTATTTATTTTCTTAAAAAGATTTATTTATTTATTTATTTATCCCCCCCTTGCTGCTTGTGCTTGTTTTGTCCATTCGCTGTGTGTTTTTTCTGTGTCTGCTTATCTCCCCCTTGCTGTGAGGTCCCACTGCATCAGCCCACTGCGCTGCACGGGCCGGCCTGCCCTCACAAGGAGGCCCCGGGAAGTGAACCCGGGGCCTCCCACATGGTAAACGGGGGCTCTATCGATAGAGCCACACCCGCTTCCTGTTGTGAGGTCTTGCTGCATCAGCCCACCGCGCCGCGCGGGCCCGCCTGCCCTCACAAGGAGGCCCCGGGAAGCGAACCCGGGGCCTCCCATATGGTAAACGGGAGCTCTATCGATTGAGCCACACCCGCTTCCCAGGATGATATATTTAAATTATTGAAAGAAAACAATCACCAATTGTGTCAGTTTGATATTGTTTATGAATTCCAAAAATAGATATTGGATAATATTTGTAAACTGGTCTGTCCCTCCAGGCATATTAGATTAGATTAGATTGGGTTCAGAGGTTTCACTTTTTCTTGATTTAATAATAATTAAGGCTTTGATTGGGCCACATCAGTAGGATATTGCATCCTTGCCCCCTTCATGGATGGGGTCTCACAGAGAAACCTTAGAGCAGAGAAGGGATATTGGGGTTTTAATGCTGGAGCCTGGGAAGTAAGCACACAGAGGAGAAGAGCAGCTGAACCTGGAGAGAATTGAGACCCGGGCAAGAGACAAATCTGGTCACCTGATAGTCTACAGCTGACCCTGTGGAGAGACCAGGGCAGCTGAGCCTGGAAAGAAGCAAGTTCCAGGAAGAGATGAACCCAAGAAGCCTGAACCCTTTCACACTTTGGCAGCCATCTTGTTCCAACTTATGGCAATAGACTTTGGTGAGTGAAGTAACTTATGCTTTATGGCCTGGTAACTGCAAGCTTCTACCACAAATAAAAATCCTTTAAAAAAGCCAACAGACTTTCGGCATTTTGCATCAGTACCCCTGTGACTGACTAATACACCAACCAAAAATTTTATATCTGATGGGACTCTCTTTCAAAAATGAGAGAGAGATTGAGAAACCCCAGAAAAAAAAAGCTGAGGGAATTCATCTCCACCAGACCTGCTCTACAAGCCATGCTCCAGGGGGTTCTGCATACTGAAAGGAAACAACAATATACAGTGGATTGAAGGAGTATAAAGAGCTAAACTCCTCTGATAAAGGATCTTGAATGCAAATATATCATTTTGGACAAACAAGTGTAGAAAGATATAATTTGTAACAAGTACAACAAAAAGGAAGGGGGCAGTGGGGTATAGAAACAGTGTTTGTGAGTGTTTTTAAAAATAAGTCATATCATATCAAATGTGATTATTACAGACATACAATATAATATAAGCTTCAGGGTAAACAAAAACAAATATGTGAAAAACATATACTGAAGGAAATGAGAAAGGAAGTCAACATGATGCAAAACAAAAAAATCAAATAAATATGAAAGTAGGCATTAGCATAAATTGAGTAAAAATAGCAATATTTTGAGTGAAGCAAGCCAAACATGAAAGGATAAACTCTGTATGATTGTGCTATTATGAACTAAATATATTGTGTAAACTCATGGAGTTAATAATCAAAATATAGGTCACCATAAAAAAAAGTAGAGCATGGAAAGCTGAGAGTTAATATGTGCAGAATTGGTAAAAAGGCTGTTTTTCAAATCTTTGTAAATTAATAGAATTGGTGGAAGCACATCATAGTGTTTGTAAATAGCAGAGCTATTACATGGGTTTGACAGAGGTTGAAAGGGAAAGTCAAAGGACATTTGTATTTCTAGAAGGAAAGTGAAAAACTCTAACATGGGAGTATAAAAGATAGTAAAACCTCAGGTATAACAAACTGTGGGTGATACTTCATATAAAATATTGTTTATACAAAATATAAATACAAATATACTAGAGAGAAAGAAAAAGAATAGCAAGTATGTATGGCAGCTGAAGCATAGAGTGATTAAGAGATGATGAGTTTTGTTTTTTTGTTTGTTTCTTTATTATTATTATTATTGGAATAATGAAAGTGCTGTAAAAATGATTGAAGTGATGGATGTACAAATATGTAATTACACCAAATACCACTGATTGCACAATTTGGATGGATTTATGCTTCATTATTATGTATCAATAAAATTGTTTTGTTAAAAAAAAAACTAACAAAGACCAAGTAGAAGAAAATCACGCGTTGTCAGTAGTTAATATAATTGTAAAAGGGCTATATTCTCCAGTCATAAGGCAGAGATTGGCAGAAAGGATAAGCACATTATGGAATATATGTATAGCATGACCCAACTATATGCTGTTTACAAATGACTCACATGAATTCAAAGACACAAGTACATTGAAAGTGAAAGGATGGAAAAACATATATTCAATGCAAATAGTAACCAAAAGAAACCTGGAGTGAACTGGTTTTCACATGTTCACAACATTTATGGTACATTTATTGTTTTTATGTGTACATGCATGAAAGGTATACTTCAATAAATTGTTTTTAAAATTAAAAATTAAAAGATACAAGGAAAAGAAAAAAAAACCTAAGGTGACTCTACAAATAATAGAAAATAGATGACGTCGAAAACTGTAAGGAGAGAAAAATAAAATCACTACATACTGATGAAGCATATGCACCTAAAACTAGAGTCTCAAAATACATGAAATAATTATTGACATATTTGAAGGGAGAAATAGATGGTATTATATAAATAGTAGTTGAAATCAACATACCACTATAAGTTTTGGATTAAAAACTGGACAGAAGATCAATAAGGAAATAGAAGACTTGAACAATGCAAAAAAAAAAAAATGGCGAGCAGATGAAGCTCAAGTGGTTGAGGCTTGCTTTCCATGTACGAGGTCCCATGTTCAATCCTTGATACCTCCTAAAAACAAAACAAACAAATGAAAAAACTAACTCTTATTGGGGAGTAGATGTAGCTCAGTGGTTGAGCACCTGCTTCCCATGTGCAAAGTCCTGAGTTCAATTCCCAGTGTCTCCTAAATAAAAAAACCCAGTACATATATAGAACTCTTCACAAAACTGCACCACAATACACACTCCGTTCTAGTATTCATGGTTCATTACCAGGATAGGCAGTATATTACATCACAATATCTGTGTCAATGAATTTAAAAATATTGAAATAATACAAAGTGTTTATACCAGCCACAATGGAAAGATTCTAAAAATAGATAACAGAGGTTGAAGTGGAAAACTCACAAATATGTGGAATTAAACACCACACTCTTCAAATAGGAATAGGTCATAAAAGAAAACATTAGAGAAATTACTAAATATCTTGATGCAAAAGAAATTGAAAACACAACAAAGGGAGTGTTGGGAAGGAAATTTATAGTAAAAACGCTTACAGTGAAAAAAAAAAGAAAGGTATAAAACCAGAGTCTTAACCTCAAAACTGTAGGATCTAGGGGAAAAAAGTGCAAGCTAAATGCAAACTGAGCAGATGGAAAGAAATAACAAAGTTTAGAGTGGAGATAAATGAATTAGAGAATAAAAAACAATAAAAGAAATTAACAAAACCAACACATGCTTCTTTGAAATTATTAAAATCATTGACAAATCTTTAGCTAGAGTGAAAAAGAAAAAAATTAGAGAGGATGAAAATAGCTAAAATTGGAAATAAAGGTGGAGACATTACTACTGACATAACCTCAGAATAAATAGAAGATCTTGACACACCAAGAACAAGCAGCAACATTGAAACTATCATCAAAAACCTCCAAAGAAAGTTAAGTCCACGACTAGATGGTTTCACTGGTGAATTTTACCAAACATTCCAAGAATTAGCATGAATAATGCTAAACTCTTCCAAAAAATTCAAGAGGTGGGATTATTTCATAACTCACTCTATTAGGTCAATATCAATGTAATACCAAAACCCAGATAGAGATATCACCAGAAAAGAAAATTACAAACAAATATCTCCTATGAGCATAAATGCAAAATCCTCAACTATATACTAGTATACTGACTCAAACAGCACGTTAAAATAATTATACACCATGATCAAGTGTTGCTGTAAAGTGATTGTCTCAGTGAAGTGTACTGTGATATAAGAAAGGCAAGACAAAGAATTTAAGAGAAAGCTGGGGTCAGAGGGCTAGCAGAACTCCACTCTCTAGCACGGAAGCTAGGACAACCCAGAGCTTTTATTGGCAGAGCAAAGTTCTTGTTATGTTCAGAAAAACACAGTCACTGATTAACTATTCCTGGAATTTGAGTGGGAGTACTTTGCTTGCAAGGTCTGTTTCTCTAATCTACCTTTATCTTATTTTATCTTATCCTTGAGCTTTTGGTGTCAGCAAGAGTTCAGACAGTGCTCCCAAGGTTTTCCTCTTGAGCAAGTCCCTGGTGTTCAAAATATTCTGTCTTTGTACCCTGAGCCAAATTCCACATCTCAAGCATTCTTTCCCACAATCAATTGGTATTTATCCCAGGTAGGCAAGAGCTGTTCACCATAAGGAAATCACTTAATGTAGCACATGGCATTAGTAGAATGAAGGAAGGAAACCTTCATGATCATCTCAATTAACACAGAAAAGGCATCTGACAAAATCCAGCATGTCTTCTTGATAAAAACACTTTGAAAACTAGAGATGGAATAAAACTTACAAAATACGACAAAAAGCATATATGAAAAGCCATAGCTAACATCGTATTCAATGGTGAAAGCCTGAAAGCTTTCCTGCAAAGATCATTAAGAAGACAGGGGTGCCTACTGTCACCATGGTTACTCCATACTGTGTTGGGATTTCTAACCACCTCAATTAGGTAAGAAAATGAAATAAATTGAAAAGGAAGAAGTAAAATTTTCATGTTTTCAGATAACGTTATCCTATATAAAGTCCTTAAAAATCTACAACAAAGCTCCTGGAGATAATAAATTAATTCAGCAAAGTGGTGAAGCACAAGATCAACATGAAAACATTAGTATTGTGTCTCTAAGTAATTAATGATTGCTTTAAATTCCATTTAGAGTAACAAACATTCAAATATTTAGGAATAAATTTATCCAAGAAGAAAGAGGATATATACATGGAAATCTACAAAATGTTTCAAAAAGAATTCAAAGCCGAACTAAAAAAATGGAAGGACATCCCATGTTATGGAATGGAATATTAAATGTTGTTAAAACCCAAAGTAATTTACAGTTTCAATATTCCCCCATTTAAAATCCAAAGGCCTTCTTTACAAATGGAAGAGCCAATTATCAAATTTGTATGGAATGGTAAGGGGTCCTGAACAACAAATCTATCTTGAATAAGAATGAAGTTGGAGGACATACACTTCTAAAATTAAAACATATTACAAAATTACTGCAGTCAAAACAGCATGATACCAGCATAAGGACAAACACAAAGACCAGTAGAATAGAACTGAGAATTCAGAAATAAACCTTGACATCTACGGTCAATTGATTTTTGACAAGGGTGCTTGTGAAATTGGGATAGAATATTATCTTTAACAAATCGTTTTGGGAAAACTGGATATCCATGAACAAAACAATGAAAGTAGATCTTTACGTCACAACGTATACAAAAATTGATTCAAAATACATCAAAGACTTAAAAGTAAAATAGGATAAAAACCCTGGAAATTCTAGGGAATCTTCTTCAGGATCTTGTGTTAAGCAAAGTTTTCTTAGACTCTATACCAAAAAGACAAGCAAAAAATAAAATAAAATAGATAAATAACACTTCAGCAAAATTAAATATGCTTTTCAATGAATGTCATCAAGAAAGTAAAAGGACAACCTACAGAATGGAAGAAATATCCTTTAAAAACAACCAGTAAGTGTTTAATATCCAATATATATGAAGATATCTTACAACTCTCCAATAAAAAGACAAAGAATGCACTTTAAAAAGTGTAAAAGGCCTTACTAGATATTTCTCCAGATAAGATATACAAATGACCAAAAGCACAGGAAAAGATGATCAAAATCATTAGCCATTAAGAAAATGCAAATACAGATTAAAATGAGAAACCATTTCTCACCTACTGGAATAGCTTCTGGTAAAAATAAAAACAAATTGGAGAGGATGTGGAGAATTAGGAACGTTCATTCATTATTAGTAGGAAAGTATAATAGTGTAGCTGCTGTGGAAAACAGTTTGGAGCTTCTTCAGAGACTTAAAAACAGAATTTTCATACACCCCAGTAATCTCAATTCAATGTATATACCCCAAAGAATTTAAATCAGTGACTGGAAGGAATATTTGCCCACTGGTGTTCATAGTGTCATTATTCACAATTATCAAAAATTGGAAGCAACCCAAATGTCCATCTATACATAGACAGATAAACAAAATATGGTTCATAAACAAACGAAATATTATTGTGCCATAAAAAGAAAAGTGCATTCACTGATGTTCATAGCAACATTATTCACAATTGATGAAAGTAGGAAACTACCCAAGTGTCCATCAACCAATGAATGAATTAACAAAATGTAGTATATACATATGATGGAATATTATTTACGTGTAAGAAGAAATGAAATTGGGGTGCATATAGCAACACAGATGAACCTTGAGGACATTATGTTGAGTGAATTAAGCCTAACACAAAAAGAGAAATATTAGATGGTATCAATAACATGAACTAAATACAATTAATAAAATTAGTAAACTCATGAAGTTAAAAGCTATGCTATATGTTACTAGCAGATAGAATGAAGGTTGAGAAGTGGGAACTGATGTTCAATGTATGTATAATGTTTAATATGGTTGATATAAAGGCATGGGTATTTGTAGAGTAGAATGTAACACATTATGGTTAGTAAAACTAATATTGCTGATTTATAAATATGATTGTGGATGAAAGTGGTAGTTTAGGGATGTAAATGTCAATTGGAAAAAAGGTAAAGGATAAACTAGGGGCTGTATAACTTAGGGAACTCAGTGATGGATGAGGAGTGTGGTTACTAGTACAAACACATGAATGTTCTTCTATGAACTAGGACAAATGTATGACACTGTTACAAGGTGTTAAGAATGTGGTGATACACGAGAAAAATAAAATTAATGTAACTTAAGGACTGTAGTTACCAGTAATAGTGTAATTTCTTGCATCAATGTCAAAACATACTGTATCAATATCAAGGGTCAAAAATAGGTGGTATAGGAGTATCATACTAAAAATAAAATA
The DNA here is from genome assembly GCA_029593785.1 of Cabassous unicinctus. Classification (NCBI taxonomy): domain Eukaryota; kingdom Metazoa; phylum Chordata; class Mammalia; order Cingulata; family Chlamyphoridae; genus Cabassous; species Cabassous unicinctus. Next base: position 2,137 of record JAQZBX010104723.1, on the reverse strand, counting down.
AACAGACTTAAAAGGGGTTGCAGAGCAAGCTTATTGAGCTAAATTTGCACTAATGAAGGAGAAGCACAAAAGAAGGTTTTTGCGCAAAAGGTTGAGCACGAGGAGCAGTTTATGTGGGGGAGTGGGGAGGGGTGAGGTAGAATTATGCTATGTGAACTGCAAGGGGAAGTGGACTGTCCCAGCAGGGTGGCCTTAAGGCACAATTTGTTAATTAACAATCAGGATGTTGGTCTAAGATTGTGGCTGTCTGGTGAAGATGAACAGACTTTGGTGGTATCAGTTTGATTTCATTGTTCCAGTTCTTCTCTCTGGGCAGGGGCAGTGGTCTCAATCAGCACTGCTAAAGGTCATTTGTATGTTAGCCAGGTTCGGTTAGACCCAGTTTCTTCTTTGTAATGCCCTGGACAAAATGAAAGCTCAGGCGAATCAAGATAGTTAGGAAAATCATTCATCATTCCAGTTTCACAGGGAAGTATGGGATTTTTCCTGTTGGATGATGAAATCATTCCAACATCGACTGAATTGATGATAGCACAAATCTGTGATGAAACTGAGAGCCACCGAGTGTATACTTTGTATGGATTGTACAAGGAATGGACTATATAACACAGAAAACCCTGTGGTGAATGATGGACTGTGGTTAACAGTTCTCTCATAATCTCTAACATATATGCAATGCTAATACATGGTGTTAATAATATGGAAGGAACACACCAAATATAAGCTATAGACTATAGGTAGCAGTAATATTTTGATGATATTCTTTCATCATTTGGAATAAATGTTCCACAACAATATAAGGTGCTGGTAGTGGGATAACATATGGGAGTCCTATATATTATGCATGATTGTTTTGTAAACTCACAACGTTTCTAAATAAAAAATATAAAAACTCAGATAAAAAAGAAAAGTGCAGTTTTAAATGTTCAGATAGATAATAGATAATCAGCCTGGTATTTATGTGTATACAAGGATATATGGCTTTCAGAGTCTTGCATTGTGAATTAATGCCAGGATGATTTAACCTCAAAATATTCAACTCAGTAAAATACAGAAGCTATCCTTCAAAAAAGAATTGCAAAAAAAAAAATAAATAAATAAAAATAAAAGCTTTTTCTCTGTCCAAACGATTTTGTGTCATTGTTCAATTGATGCAATATCTAAGTTATGATTCTTGAGACATGGCAATAAAAGTTTCTAAATGTTGCTTTGGAATTAATAGAATGGTATTTTATTCCTGGAAGAACAATTTCAAATAAGAGTATGTCTGCACTCTTATTCAGATGGAAGAATACAATTTTATTAGAACTTATTTGAGAAAATTAATTGAAAGCAACACAGTTTATGGGCAAATCAACAGCCAATTCAGAATGACCTTTGAAGGAACGATACCATTGACTTACACAAAAATAAAAATTGTGTTATCAATGAAGGTGCATAGAGAATTGAATGCCTAATTCTGCCTTGATCAGGTAGATAATGGTCTTAAGAAATATGATATTTAAATTGGGGTAATTAAAGCATTCAGGATAAGTGTTAAAACCTTTAACAAGAAGGCATTAGGGAGGAGAAGAAGCAGTATGGAAGCTTCAAGTGTGGGTGGTTGCATTCAGTTTCAAAACAAATCTATTCATACACACTCAGACTTCAACTCTTTGTGCCGTCTATGCATAAAAAAGAATTTTCACCTACCAGGTCATTCAGGAATCACTGGAAACTACACTTAAGAGAAAAGTTTAAAAGATATCAAGTTCCCTATCAGAGTAATGAAAACTAGCCTTGCTGAGTTTAAAATGTGACTAATTTCCTATGCAGCTTTTTGTCTTTTGAACTTTTCTTACCTGTATGAGCTATTTTTTATTCTATTCATAATGCTAAATAAAATTACTATATCACACTTGTTTTAAGAATTACATGATCATAAAAAATAATTGGCCATGCCTGGGAATTATTGGATATTCAACAAAATATAGGTCTTATTTTTAATATCACAATTGTTAAGATTAGTGAAGTATGGATAGAACATAAAGTAAGCATGTTGAAAATGGACAGGAATACCAAGAAAAAAATTACCACCTTAGGAAGGGAAAGAGATTTTGCAAATTATATTTAAACAAACCTAACAAGCTACTATCAC
>JAQZBX010104722.1:0-10920 GCA_029593785.1 Cabassous unicinctus | reverse complement strand
ACAGGTGTGTGGTGGGAGATTCCCTGCCAGGAAGAGGGGTTTGGGAAAGTGGAGAGAGAATTTTTTTTTCAGTGAGTTTAGCCAGCTGGGTCCCCTTTGAATATCAGAAGGAACACCAACTCTACAGACAGAGGAGAGGGTTTCATCCCAGGCTGGTGGGCATGCCCAGCCACCTAGGTAAAGAGAGAAATTATATCAGAGAGGAGGAAGAAACAAGCAGTGATCAGCTCCACTCCAGCTGACTGCAGCGAATCTATCCTGCCCTAGAGAAAAGGGTCAGATAGCATTCTGAAAGGCTAATTAATCCAAGGAGGCAGAATTGCTCAGTGGGAGAATTCCTGCCAAACACATATAAGGTCCCTGGTTCAATTCCTGGCTATTCCTTGAGAAGAGATTGAACAGGTTATCAGGCAGCCAGCTGAAACTTTATGTCAGGGAATATATAGATATTTTCTTTGTATTAGCTTTAATTGGATCTCTTATTTTAAAAAAAAAATCATTTTCTTTTATTTCCCTTACTTTACTTACTAAAACCCAGTTCAAAACCTGCAGAGGGCAGGCTGCAGGGTGAGTGATTAAGGAACACCAGCAGCCTGAGAAGACCCTTAATTGTCTAAGAAAGAAGGTTGTTTTTCTGTGTTTATTATCATTTCTTTCTTCTATCTCCTTTTTATAAAAAAAAAAAAAACCAAGTTTCCGCTGTCTTGTTTCTTGCTTGGTTTGTATTGCGTTCCTTTCTTTCTCTGCTTGTTTATTTTTTCTTTTTCTTTCTTTTGTTCTTTTGGTTACTGATCTATTCTACCTATGCTACTTCTTTTCACTCATTAATGTTAATAGTTTTCTTTTTCATAGTTGTTCTTTCATTCCACCTCTTTTATTTGGTCTCAATTTTTTCTTGTTTCATTTTATCTCTCTACTCCTTTTTCTCTGAAATACTCTCTTTTTTACTTTTTTCTTTCTCTCCTCTCTGTTTTTTTCCCCCTCTACTCACCATCCCAGCATTTTAATTCATTCTATATATATTTTCTGTATTCTGTTTCTTGTTTCATTGTTTTAATTCCACTTACCTAATCTTATTCCTCTGTGCTTCTTATTCCTGTTAATTTTTCAATTTCCTAGGTCTTGTACATTTGCTCTCTGGCCTTTTACTAATACCATTACTATTATTCCTTTTCTTCCTATCTTTCCTTTTATTTGGTTCCACCTTTTTTTTTTTTAACAAAGGAACATAGGTAGATATCTCTCACAAAAAGGATTTGAGGGAGGCCAATATCCTTCCTGAGTGAGGTGTTTTGGGAACCCACAGAGAAGGAGGCCCCAGGGCATTGATATGGAGGGAGCCAAATGAAGAGATAAATTTCTCAAGGTGCTCCTGGCTTGAGTTTTGGTTACTGTGTTTCCTCTTCCTTGATTTCCCCTTTTCTGTGTATGCCAATTTTGTATACCAAGGCTGTCTCTTTGACTTCCTTCATCTGTCAATATTCTGCTTTCTGCTCTTGTTCTTACATTCCACCTCTCTTTGATTAGTACCCAATTTTTCTGATTTTTATTTCTATCTCATCTATCCTGTTCTCTTTATTTATTAACTTTTTTCTCTTTTTGTATTTTCTTTTCTCTTTCCTTTTCTCCTCATCATACTGGCATTTTAATTCAGTCTACATACTTTTCTCTATTTGGCTGTCCATTTCATTGTTGGTAACCCACTTTTCTAATCCTATTACTCTACATTGCTTACATGAGTTAAGTATAGATTTTCAAGGTCTTAAATGGTTCCTCTTCTAACAATTACTATTGTTATTAATATTAACCTTTTACTTTTCTTTCCTCTTTCATTTTCCCTGGTCCTAATTTTTTCCTCCTGGGGAACATAGGCAATAGCAATGAAAAAGAATAAGAAGAACAAAGTGTCAAATAGAAAACTTACACATGAAAAAAGCAGTTAAATAAAACCATGGAGTAAAGAGAGAAGCTAATCAACTGAATAAACCCATCAAGATAAAAGGATGACCAGAGGGTAACCAAAAAATACAAACCATACTAAGAAACAGGAAGACATGGTTCAGTTCAGTGAACAAACTAAAAACCAGGAAGAAGTGCAGAACATTTAACAACTAATCAAAGCTTTCCAAACAAATATCACAGATCAACTTAATGAAGTGAAGGAAGAGATTAAAGATATTAGGAATACACTAGGAAAACCTACTGAAAAAATTGTAAACATACATAAAAAGATAAACCATATGATTGTGATGAATGGCACAAACCAAGAAATCAAAAAGATACTGGAAGCACATAAAAGTAGATTTGAATAAGCAGAAGAAATAATAAGTGCTATGGAAGACGGTATTTCTGAACTCACACATGTAGTAGAACAGATACATAAAAAGATTTAAAAAAATTCAGCAGGGACTTAGGGTTTTGAATGACAACACAAAATGTACAAACATATGTATTATAGGCATCGCAGAGGGAGAAGACAAGGGAAAGGGGACAGAAGGAGTGTTGCAGGAAGTAATGGCTGGAAACTTCACAACCCTATTGAGGGGGATGGATGTACAAGTCCTGGATGTATAGCACACCTGAAACAGTATAATTCCCAACAGGCCTTCTCCAAAACATATACTTGTCAAATTGTCCAATGCTCAAGACAAAGAGAAAATACTGAAAGCAACAAGGGAAAAGAGAACCATCACATACAAGGGAAGCTCAATAAGATTAAGTGCTGACTTCTCATATGAAACCATGCAGGAAAGAAGGCAGTGGTAAGACATAGGTAAATTACTAAAAGAAAAAAACTTCCAGACAAGCTTTCACTACCCAGCAAAGCTGGCATGCAAAAATGATGGAGAGTTCAAAATATTCACAGATAAACAGAAATTAAGACAATATGCCAATAAGAAACTGGCACTTCAAGAAATGCTAAAGGGAGCACTGCTGGTTGAAAGGAAAAATAGGAGACAGAGAGTTGGAAGAGACTGTAAGAACAACTAAAAAGCCAAAAAAGAGAAATAAAAACAACATATGACCTACATAAACTCAAAGAAAATATGGCTGATGTAAGAAATTTCTTGAGAGTAATAACACTGAATGTTAATGAATTAAACTAACGAGACAAGAGACATAGATTAGCAGAATGGATAGGAAATATTACCAAACTGTATGTTGTCTACAAGAAACCCACCTTAGACCCAGGAATTCAAGAAGGCTAAAAGTGAATGGCTGGCAAACAATCTTACAAGCAAACAATAAACAAAAAAGGGCAGGACTGGCTATACTAATATTGCATGAAATAGATTTTAAATACAAAACTATTCTAAGAGACAAAGATGGACACTATATATTAGTGAAAGTCATAATCTTCCAAAAAGAAAGAACAATCATAAACATTTATATACCTAACAAGGGTGCCACAAAATACATGAGGCAAACACTGGAGAAACTAAGTGGAGAAATAGATGTCTCTGCAATTATAGTGGGGGAATTTAATACACCATTATCATCATTAGACAGAATGTTTTGGCAAAGAATTAATAAAGAAACAAAGACTTTGGTTAACATATTAGAGAATATGGACCGAATAGATATATAAAGAACACTACACCCAAATACACATTCTTCTTGAGTGCACATGGAACATACTCCAAGATAGAACACAATCTAGGCCACAGATAAAATCTCAATGAATTCAGAAAGATTGAGACCATACAAATTTCTCTAACCACAATGGAATGAAATTAAAAATCAGTAAAGGCCAGAAAATCAGATTAGGCAAAAAGATAAGGAATGTAAACAACACACACTTAGGCAAAACATGGGTCAAAGAGGAAATCTCAAAAGAAATCAATAACTACCTTGAAATGAATGAAAATGACAACACAACATATCAAAACCTATGGGATGCAGCAAAAGCTGTACTGAGAGGGAAATTCATAGCCACAAATGCATATATCAAAAAAGAAGAAAGAGCTAAAATCAAAAACCTAATTACACCTGGAGGGATTGGACAAACAACACCAAAGTAACCTCAAAAGAAGTAGAAAGAAGGAAATAACAAAGATTAGAGTAGAACTAAATGAAATAAGAAATAAGAAAACATTAGAAAAATAAACAAAACCAAAAGCTGGTTACTTGAGAAGATCAATAAAATTGACAAACCTTTAGCCAGACTAACAAGGAAAAAAGGAGAGCAGAGGCAAATACATAAAATAAGAAATGAGGAAGGGAATGTCACCATTGACCCCACAGAAATGAAGTGTCATAATAGGATATGTTGAAAAATTATATGTCAATAAGAATGATAATTTAGAGGAAATGGACAAATTCCTAGAAACTCACAAGCAGCCTACATTGATTAAAAATGAAATTGATGAACACAACAGTCCTATCACAAGTAAAGAGCTAGACTCAATCATCAAAAACCAGCCAACTAAGAAGAGCCAAGGACCAGAAAGATTCACAAGTGAATTCTACCAAATATTCTGGAAAGAACTAACACCAATCCTGCTTAAGCTCTTCCAAAAAATAGAAGTAGAAGGAACATTGCTTAACTCTTTCTATGATGCCAAGATTACCCTAATACCGAAGCAAAACAAAGGTACCAAAAGAAAGGAAAATTACAGACTAATCTCTCTAATGAACCTAGATGCTAAAACCTCAGCAAAATAATTACTAATTGCATGCAATGACATATCAAAGGAATTATACACCATGACCAAGTAGTTTTTATCCTGGGTATGCAAGGATGTTTCAACATAAGAAAATCAATCAATGTAATACACCAAATAAACAGATTGAAAGAAAAAAATCACATGATGATCTCTATAGATGCAGAATAAACATTAGACAAAATACATCACTCCTTCCTCACAAAAACACTGAAAAAGATGGGAAAGGAGAAAACTTTCTGAACATAATAAAGGGTATGTATGAAAAAACACACAGCTAACATCATCTTCAACCATGAATTCATAAAATCTTTCCCTCTAAGATTGGGAAGAAAACAAGGATGCCCACTATCACTGCTCCTATTTAACATTGCCTTAGAAGTACTTGCTTGAGCACTGAGGCAAGAACAAGATTTAAAAGGCATCCAAATTGGAAAGGAAGAAGGAAAAATTTCACTATTTGCAGATGATATGATCTTATACATAGAAAGCCCTGGGAAATCTACAACAAAGCTTTTAGAACTTATAACTGAGTTCAGTAAAGTTGCAGGCTAAAAGATCAATGTTCAAAAATCAGTAGCATTTCTGTACACCAAAAACGAGCAATCTGAGGAGGAAATCAAGAAAAAAAATACCATTTTCAATAGTAACTAAAAGAATCAAATACCTAGGAATAAATTTAACTAAAGATGTAAAGGACTCATATACAGGAACCTATATTAACTGTTAAAGGAAATCAAAGAAATTTTAAATAATTGGAAGAACATTTCCCTATTCATGGATAGGAAGAATAAACATGATTAAGATATCTGTCTTACACAAACTAATGTATAGATTTAATGCAATCCCAATAAAAATCAAAATAGCATTTTTTAATGAACAGGAAAGACTAACTACAAAATTTATTTGGAATGGTAAGAGGCCCTAAATCGACAAAGACATATTGAAAAATAAAAATTAAATTAGAGGAATCACTTACCTGACTTTAAAACTTACTACAAAGCTACAGTGGTCAAAACTGCATGGTACTGGCACAAGGAAAGACATACTGACCAAAGGAACCGAGTTGAGAATTCTGATATAGATTCTCCATATAGAGTCATCTGATATCCTACAAGGCCCCCAAGCCCAGTCAACTGAAAGAGAAAGACCTCTTCAACAAATGGTGCACAACTAAACCCAATAATATCACTCCACACCTGTCCTATCCCTTCAATATGCAACTACACTCTATCACTTTACTATAGATTATGTCCCTATGGGTAATGGCTCACAACTTTCTCTTCTCTTTCCCTTTCAGGTAAATCTAGCTTTCAGACAATAATTCTCAGAGACTGCTCAATTTCCTTAATTTATATAAGTGAGGTCATGTACTGTTCATCCTTCAATGTCTGGCTTGCTTCACTCAACATAAGGTCTTCAAGATTCATCCTTGTTATCCCAATAGTTAGCACTTTATTCCTTTTTACAGCTGAGTAATACTCAATTGTATGTATGTACCATATTTTGTTTATCAATTTTTAAAAATATTTTTCAGTTTTTAAATATCGAAATCTTTAAATTTTACTTTATTTTTAGTGTTTTAAAAATTTATGTCTATTATTTCTTATATTTAAACATCATTATTGTTTCAGTTTCGTATCAATTGTATTTGGCTATTGTAATGGCTTCATTTTTGAAGAAGCTTTGGAGCACACTAGGTTACAATTGGGGTGGGTGGGAATCATTGGTGTGGGGTGTCAGTGTTGGGGGATGCATGGGAAGAAATTCTGAGCATTAGAGAGGTAAGTAAAAGTGTACAAATGTTCATGCATTATTGTCATAGTGATTGGAGACTCACTCATTAACTCAGAGAATACTGAATAAACATCCTGGAGAACTATGCCACATTTTCTAAGGGAGCAGCAACAGTCCCCCAAATGCAGTTGTTGTGACTGGCGAAGGAGTATAATCCACTGATGGGCCCTTGATATTGATGATTCGGCTTATGAGCCTTTGCTCTTGATATTAAAACTTAGCCTATTGTTATGGGTTACCTAAGTGTTGCCTCCTGAAAGCCTCCATGTTGCTCAAATGTGGCCTCTCTCTAAGCCAAACTCAGCATAGGGATGCATTACCTTCACCCCAGCATGGGACATGACTCCTGGAGATGAATGTCCCTGACACTGAGGGATCACTACCAAGCACCAACTAGCAATGCAAGTGGAAAAGGACCTCAAATAAAAGAGGGAAAGTGTAAAGGCATATGAATTTACATAGCTAAGAGACTTCAAAGTGATTCAGGAGGTAATCCCAGAGGTAATGCTTACACACATCTCAGCAGGATCTCATAGACTTCCAAAGTGTACACTACACTGAAAGCTGGATTCCTGAGGGCTCTGGAGACACTCAGGTCCTATGGTCAGGGCGAGTAGCTCCAGAGTTTCATGCCTTGCCAGTGGGCCCTCCTTTGGAGTTTGTGCTCCTGAGAGTGATAGTGTTGGACTCAGTTATGTCTTCCTTGCACATGGCTCATTTGTCCCTTCTATTTAAACCTGTATTTGGTGCTGGAGTTTGTAGGTGTATTTTTCAAAGACTCGAGTTTTTGAGCTGTCCATGTGCCAGCTGGGCCCAGGAAACTCAGCGGGCCATAGCTCATTTGACTCACCAAGGACAACTGGTGGAGACATGATGATGTACAACAGCCATCCCAGGAAATGAAGAGATTCTGCACCTGCAGACAGAATAATCCCATCCATTTTCCCCATGGGATATAAGCCCCCTTTCAATTATAAGTTGAGTGGGTGTCACCATCCCAGAATCCTCAGGATTGGGGGAAGAGCTATGTATTTGATTGGACTTACTAGTATTCTACTATAGACATATTTTGATTCCAGCAATAGAAGAAATCACAGCATTGATGTGGAGCCAGTGGCCATTGTAGGCTCTGAGTGCAGGGAAAGGGAAAAACAGTTGTAACACGGGGGCTTTTTCAGCACTTGGGACTCACCCTGAGTGACGTTGCAATGACAAATATAGGCCATTTTATATCATCACATAATATGCAGAACTGTGTGGGAAAGAGTGTAGACTACAATGTGAATTATGGTCCATGCTGAATGGCAAAGCCCCAGGATTCATTTATTAACTGCAGTGAATGTGCCACACTAATGAAGGATGTTTATTTTGGAAGGTGTGAGAGGTATGGGGTGTGGGGCATAAGGGAATCCCTATATTTTTTGTTCAAAATTAATGTAATCTAAGTATCCTTTAAAACAAATAAAAACAAAAATAAATTTAAAAAGAAGTAAATTATAACCTTTCAGCTCATCCCTTTCTTTTTTTAACTGTATCCTGCATATTTAGGAATAGCCAGCCAGCATCACTGTACCTTTTAACTCCATAAAACTCTGTTGAGGTATTAATGACACTCTCACTGAGATCCTTGCCTCTTATAAGCATGGAAGTAGCCATATTTAGTGGCAATATTTTGTGCATCTCCATTGCTAATTAATGCCATGAACTCTCATTGGCCTTTTGATTATTGGAAAGGGAGTCATTAGTGCCCTTGAATCTAATCAGAGTATAGCTCCAATTGCAAAAATCCCAGACCAATTCAGAAATCCCATTTTTAAGATTCCGTTTCTCAAAAACCACACCCAGTACCAAGCTGTATTAGTCCGTGATCTCTAGAGAAACAAAACCGACAGGAGCTATCTGTAAATAGTATGAGCTTTTAAAAAATTGTTTCATATGACCATGGGGTTACACAAGCCCAAATTCTGGCTGTCTGAAATAGAGATCAGAATTCTTCCTCTGAGTGCTGAAATCACATCCCCTTTTAAGGATTTCATCTAATTGGCTGAGATATCACTCACTGCTGATGGCAATCTCCTTCATTGATTGTAGAATTAACCAGCCATCTATGTAATCAACTCACTGATTATTAAATCCATGAAATGCCCTTTAATTACTATTAGCCCAGTGCTTGCTTGACCAAACAACTGGGCACCATTACCTGGGCAGGCTGACACATTAGACTAACCATCAGGAAGAGTAACTGTACAACAAAATATAGAACACTTATTTTATGCCATGCCAAGTATTGATATAGGAACTTATTATGGTTTATGTGCAAGATAAAACAGATAGACTACCTTAAAGAGTTTAATCTGATTAGAGAACTTGGGCTCTGGGTTCCTAGAATATAACTTGTACATCATGCATGCTATGTATGTGAACATACGCTAATCACTCAGACAATAATATATAAGCTGGACTGGATTATTAGCCTGGCATAAGGACCCTGCATACTCATCTGATACATTACAAATTCCTTGAATAAAAAGGATTGGTAAAAGAGGCACTATCTCACTTTCCCTTAAGGTGGAACCAATTCAGTTGATGACTTATTTTAAACTAAATATCAGAACACAAATAAAATAAAACTGTTTATACATTTTCATATGAAAAAGTTAGTCCAAGAGATATTCAATAAAATCAAATTGTCCAGAGAATGTTGATAGTTTATGTTGGGATGAAGAAAGGATTATTGAAATTAAAATGACTTTGAAATATCTAGAATATAGATCTTTGAGAGAATATTAGAATAGTGTAAAAGTGTGCACATAATACACATATTACGTCTCAACAGAAGCAGAAATAATTATGAAGGGAGATAAAGGTATGAAGAAAACAGTTATGGTTAAAAAGTGTATGATGTGGCCAAGGCAGAAATTTGTATGAAACTGTGTCATACACAACTTAATTGGGACCCTAAACTTTCCATTATGCTCCACCAAAAACTTCTAATCTTATTCAAACCTGGTGATTTATCACTACCTTGGGATTAAATTATATGCCTCTGTAATGTGAGTGTTTATATACTGGATTAAGGTATTCATTTAATAAAATTTTGTATGGTTGCCAAAAATTTTAAGTCTAATAAATCATATACCAATGGGTAGAATTTTAAAAATTACATATTTCCTACCCAAAATATTTCTTTATTAGCCTGTGCTTATACTCTTGTGTTTAGCAAAACAATTGATCAAAGTATTCTATCCATTCAACTCACAGATGTTCTTGCAGTCATCAATAATTGGGCTAAGGGATATGAAATGACCATTAGAAAGAACAACTAGCAAATACATCCTGAATATTAGATCTATTGATTTTGGGTGTGATCTTAATACATATTTTCCTCATATTCACTGCCCATAACTTTTTTGGCCCACTAAAAGAAATGATAATAGAAAACTTCATGATTATGTAGCATAACATTCTCCCTGATGGGATTTTGAAAGGTGAAGCTTTCATATAATAATATCCTGTGTTCTTACATTAAGTTACCCAACCATTGCTGCTTCAATTTCCCTATTTCTAGGCTATCTAATTCTTGAACCTCAAGCAAATATGCTAAAATTCACTGATATTATTAGTAACTAATTCAGATTATTTTTCCTACATGATTAAGAGCCCTTATTTGTTAAATTCTAAAGAAAAATGATGAGTTTCACTGATAGAATAGAAATTTAGTATGAGATTGGGATTGTACAGATAGATTATATATAGCATAGAAGAAGTGAAAGAATTGCTTAAATATATAAAGTGAGTTGGTGGCAAAGAAGAATAAACACCATTTTTCTTTACAGACATGGAAAAGAGCTTGAATCCATTTGGTATGTGTAAATATATAAAATTTCCATGAAGAGCAAGGAAGCTAGCATCAAGTACAGGTTCATTCCTTAGATCTGCTACTTTATATCTTAAAGATTTGATATTATTAACTGAACCCTTCTTGCCTCTATTTCCCTGTATGTAAAATGTGTATATGAATAATACTTTCTTACTCATAGGGTTGTTGTGAGAGTTATATTAATGCAAAATATTTGTAAAAGGGCAGGAGTAAAATATGCACTCAATTTTGATTTGATATGATAATAATGCCCTAATCTACAAAGCATTAAAAAGATATATCCTGTAGAAAAACTATTATGACTTGTTCCATGTTTCCATCTATAAATATCTCCCATGTTTGAAAAATACTATATAGTCTTTATTATTAATTTTGGTATTATTTCAGATGAATTAAGTTTCTTTTCTGTACTTTAAGAATCTGATGGGTTAAAGACCATGAACTGATCAAGAGATAACTTTACATTAAAACTGTAGAACAAAACCATAGAAAAACTGGAGAATTCAACTGTAGAAACCAAATTCTTGATTTAGAATAGTTCCCTGATAATAATGCAAGCCTCAGCATCTCTTAACACCT
>JAQZBX010104721.1:0-10922 GCA_029593785.1 Cabassous unicinctus | reverse complement strand
TAAAAGGAGAGAGACAAGACGAGATGCTCCAAAAGCTATGAAAACCAGGAGCTAAGGTGGTACAGATGGCTAGAACACCTCTCTCCTATATCGGAGGTCTTCAGGATCGAATCCTGGTGAAGACTGGAGGAGGAGGATGAGAAGAGATGAAACAGACACAGAGAATTGCCCAGCGAATGGACACAAAAAACAGCAAAAATGGTGAAGGGGGGTTTAAAATGGATCAAGTAAATAAATAAATCTTTATAAAATTTTTTTTTAAAAAAAGAGTCCCAGATTACTTCTCAATCTTACATTTTTATTTTTCATTAGTAGGTCTTTGGCAAAATTCTGAACTCATGGTTGAATTGTGTGGAATAACAATGTTGTTAGATTTTTTCCCAGTCTGATATTTCAAATGTTAGCTCCAGCTAAAGGCTTCTTTGAAAATTAGGCATGAAAAGGTTAATACCCAGTGGCTGACACATGAAGAGACTATATTGCCTGGAAACTTCTACTAACAGACCTGACCCCCATCCCACCATGGATCTCCTTCCTTTCCCTTATTCAGTCATCACAATCCTGACTTTCTATACAGCCATCCAGAATGATACAATTTTCACTATAGCCCTATCAGACTCTGAAACAGTTTGCAAGATAAATGAGTGCCAATCCCCATGTATTCTTTGGAATTTGGCTCCCAACTGTGCAGAGTAGACAGGACACTACAAAAACCCAGAGTTAGTACCTGACTTAATTATTTGCCGCTTTCTCATTCCAGCTATATGAGTTGACCGGTTTGGGAGGCTGAAGTCATGGGTCTCTCACTGTGGACCTTGGAAGATGTGCCTTGGGAATGGGCAAGGCCAGAGCCCCATGTGCTACCATATCTGAGTTGAGAACTTGCCTGGGCTTGCGCAATGGATAACTTTGAAACACTCTGTCATCACCACAGTGAAGGCCATGACTTTTTCTCCAATGTGAACTGCTAGGCATGTAGGCAGCAGCCATGGGCTTTACCCATGCACGGGCATGTTCCTGAAGTCCAGAGGGGCCAAAAACACTATTGAGACCTGTGTATCCATAAGGCAATGCCTGTCACCACAAAGGAGCCACAGTCACCTCAGGAAGAAGTGCACACTACAGACAGCAAGGCCCAAAGGGGCCCAAAGCAGCCAGGAGAGGCCGACACCAGCAGAGGTGGGTGAGTGCACATGCAGATTGCCATCTGGAGCCAAGGATGACCCCAAAAGCTGCTGAAAACCATGGCTTAAATCAGGGATAATCCCAGAAAGGAAAGCAACATCCAGAGCATCACAACATTAGACCAACACCTGGGAAGGAGGCTGAGACACCCCTGTGAGGGCCCTCGTAGTGCCCCTGTGGACTGTTCCACTTGGACTGTGCACTGCACACCTAGGCACCTTGAAGTCTGTGCAGTGGAGAATATTTCTTATTTTGTTCCTCTCCTGAATGACTTAAACATTTTCAAATTAGCAAACCACTTCATGCAATCACTAATATGCTAAGGAAATTTTTAAAATCTACTAAGATTATCATGGTTCTTCTCCAGTTCACAATGATTAAAGCCTTTTTCCTTATTAAAAAAAAATATCCTTATTATTATTATTAGTGGGAGGGTTTTTGGACAGAGTTGGGAGTGTCTTTTATTTTTCCTTTGAAATAAAGGACTGATGTTTTTAAATGGAAAAATGTGAACGGATGGGGAGAAAAGAGATTCAAAAGGCAGGGAGTTTTGACACATATATGAGAAATGGAAGAATGGTTTAATTACCAAGGCAAAATACCATTTCCAATGTATGCAAAAGCTGTTGGATATTTGTGACTGTATTTAAACCAGGTTCAACAGTCATGTGCTGAGAGGATTGTGGGAACATGGCTGACAGGTTAGACATATAATTCTTAGCCGTCACTAAAACAACAAAGAAAAAGCCAGAGGCTGCCATGTGGACTTGCTTTGGGGCACAGCAAACCAGGACACTATTTGCCAACTCCCAGAAGAGTGAGGGTCAGAGACACCAAGAAGCCAAAACAAGTAATCATGAGTTATTAAACCTCCCGGCTGCAAGGAAGGACTCCCCTACCCACCACTGAGACATTAAGTGAGGGTAATAATCCTGGCAAATTGCATCTAACTGAGAGTACAGCAGACATCTACCTCCACGGGAAGGTGCTCTGAGTCATCTAGGAGATTTCTGGACAGAGAGGGAAGCGAGGAATAATTGGGGGTTGCTTACCTTGGTGGCTGGAAGGGGCTCACATACCCGGCCCTAAGGGCAGACAGGCTAGGTGAAGGCCCAGCTTCCTTCTACAATCAAGAATGTGATGGAAGATTCCCTGTGAGGAAAACGGGTCTGGGAGAGTGAAGAGAAACTTTTCTGTAGTGAGTTTGGCCAGCTGGGCCCCCCTTGAATATCCAAAGGGACTCCAGCTTGACAGGGAGAGAGGAGGGGGATCACCTCACACTGGCTATTACAGCTAGCCATCTAGGTAAAGAGAGGGGTTGCATCAGTGAGGAGGCAGAAACAGGTGGTGATCAGCACCACTCCAGCTGACTGCAGGGGATATAACCTGCCAAAGGGAAATGAGGCAAATAGACTTCTGAAAGACTAATTAACCCAAGTTTCAGGACAGCTCAGAGGAAGAATTTCTGCCTAGCATATATGAGGTTCCTGGCTAATCCTTGAGAAGAGTTCTGCCAGGTTATAAAGTATCCAGCTGAAACTTTACCACAGGGAATATATAGACATTTTCTTTGGATCTCTTATTTTTAAAAAAGTCATTTTCTTTAATTTCACTTACCTTACTCACTAAAACCCAGTTCAAACCTGCAGAGGGTGGGCTGCAGTGTGAGTGATTGAGGAACAGGAGCAGCCTGAGAAGATCCTTAGGGGTCTAAGAAAGAAGGCTGTATTTCTGTGTTTATTATATTTTTTCTGTCTCCTTTTTTTAAAAAATGAGTTGCTTCTGTCTTTTTTCTTGCTTGTTTTGTATTCCCTCCTTTTCTTTCCCTACTTGTTTGTTTTTCTTTTTTTTTCCTTTTATTCTTTTGGTTACTGATCTAGTCTACCTACGCTATTTCTTTTCACTCCTTCTCTTTATATCTTTTAGTTTTCCATTGTTGTTCTTTCATTTCACCTCTTTTATTTGGTCTCCAAGTTTTCTTATTTGTGTTTCTCCTTCTATCCCTTTTTCTCTGTATACCTTCACTTTTTTACTTTTTTCTTTCTATCCTTTCTGTTTCCTTTTCCCATTTTCTCACCATTCCAGCATTTTAATTCATTCTATATATTTTTTTCTCTATTCTGCTTCTTGTTTCATTTTTTCTATTCCACTTTCTTAATCTTATTCCTCTGTGCTTCTTACATGTGTTAATTTTTCAACTTCCTAGGTCTTGTACATTTGCTCTCCTACCTTGTACTATTACCATTACTATTATTCTTTTTGTCTTCCTATCTCTTTCCTTTTCCCAAATTCTAATTTTTTTCTTACAAAGGAACATAGGGAGATCTCTCTCACAAAAAGTGGCTGAATGGGGACATGATCTTGCCTGAGTGAACTGTCTTGGAAAACAACAGAGGAAAAGGCTTTAGGGTGTTGACCTGGAGGGAGCTGGATGAAGAGATAAAGTCCTCAAGTTGCTGCTGCTTTGATTCTTTGTTACTGTGTTTCCTCTTCCTTGTTTCCCCCTTTTCTGTGTGTATGGATTTTATATACAAATGCTATCACATTTCCTTCACTCATTTTATATTCTGTTTTCAGGGGTTGTTCTTACATCCCACCTCTTTTTATTTAGTCTTCAATCTTTCTGGTTTTTATTTCTACCTTATCTATCTTATTTTCTTTGTTTTATTAATTTTATTCTTTTTTATTTTCTTTTCTCTTTCCCTCTCTCCTCATCATATTGGCCTTTTAATTCACTCTATATAGTTTTCTCTATTTGTTTTCCAATTTCATTGTTGTTACCCCACTTTACTATTCCTATTACTCTACACTGCTTCCATGAGGTAATATTCATTTTCCTAGGTCTTTAATGGCTTCCTTCTAACAATTACCTTCACTTTTTTTGGCCTGAATTTTTTCCTACAAGGGAATATAGACAACAGCAATAAAATAGAATAAGAAGTAAAAAGTGTCAAAGACAAAACTTAACACACACACAGAAATAGCAATTAAATAAAACCCTGGAGTAAAGAGAGAAGCTAATGAACTGAATAAACCTATCAAGACAAAAAGATGATGAGAAGGCAACAAAAAATCAGTAACTACCTTGAAATGAATGAAAATGACAACACAACATATCAAACCTATGGAATGCTGCAAAAGCTGTACTGAGGGGAGACCAAGATGGCATCGACCTAGGTGGGTACTCCTGAACTAGATCTCTGGGGATGGCCGATTGTGGACAGGGTCCTGCCCAAGGGTCTGTGCTGTGGGCACACAGAGTGAGAAGCTTGGGTCATCTAGCAGCAGGCAGATCAACATGGTGGAGTGATTGGTGGAGATTCGTGAGTTCTGAGCCATCCTGTGGTGGTCAACACAGACGGCTGAGCCCCACCCACACAGAAAATGGCTGGCTGGAGCCACGAATACTACATCCGCAACTCCCGCTGCCTGCCGGCGTGAGGGATCATACTCTGAGGGAGGGAGGGATCTGACAGAAGGTGGAGAGGGTTTTAACTTCTGTGGATTTGGCTGCCTGGACCCCTCATAGCTTTGGGGAGCAGATAAGCTGGCTTGAAACAGTGCCAGGCTGAGGGGAGAGGCAAAACTGTTGAGCAAATTTGATTTACCCAGCAGCCCACTGACACTGAGGTTTGGCCTCAGAGGAGGCAGAGTCAGCCAATTTTATCGCTCTGCACTGACAAGCATCAAAGCTTCAGCACTCCTGGGGAGGTCAGGAAGTGAATAGGGCTTGATTAATTTCCATGACCCTATTTAGGGTCCCCTCAGTGAAGGGGGTGATCTGGCAGAGGACTCCTTTGGGTCCCTTATACTGTCCCCCCAAAAAAGACAGTCACTTTAAAAAATGAATTCCTGTCCTTAATCTAATATAATACCAAAAATCTGCCTCAAAACCTACAGATAGAACCCTGAAGGAAAATTGATAAACGCAAGCAGGCTGAGAGGATCCACAAGTACACTAGAAGGAACACTTCCTCCTTAGCTTTGTTTGACTGCTTGACGGTGTGATTGTTTGGCTTTTCTCTGTTTATTTGCTGTCTCTTGCTTTTCTTTACTCTTTCCTCCCCCTTCATTTTTCTTTCATTTTTTTTTTTAAATTAGGTGCTGCCAGCTTGTTTCTTCTTTGCTGTGCTTCTTCTTCAGTGATTTCCCATTCTCTGTCTATACTGATATTGCATCACAAGCTATCTCTAATCATTCCCTCATCTCTCTGCCTTCTGCTTTCTGTTGTGGTTTTTAGACACCATGCTTTTTCATTAGCTCACAACTTAAGGGTGTCAATCTCTATTCCATCTATTTTGTTTTCTTCTGTTTTTAAATAATATTAGCCTTTTCCTTTTAGCCCTTTCTTACTCATTCTCTTCCTCCTCATCATTCTAGCCTTTTAAATCATTATATATATATTCCTCTATTTGTTTTCCAGCCCATTGTAGGAACTCCGCTTTTTTCCCTATTACTCTACACTGCATACACAAGTTAAATATTCATCTCACTAAGTCCTATTTGGCCCCTCTACTCATTTTCATTACTATTGCTCTTATCCTTCTTCCTTTCTCACATCTTTCTATTCCACTGGCACTAATCTTTTCCCTTCAAAGTAACATAGAAAGAAGCAAGGAAACAAAATAAGAAGAAAAAGTGTCAAAGAGAAAACTTAACACACACACAGAACCACCAACTAAATAAAACTCTAGAGGAGAGAGAAGCTAATCAACTGAATAAACCCAGCAAGATAAAATGATGACTAGAGGGCAACAAAAATTTACAAACTACACTGAGAAACAAGAAGACATGGACCACTCCAATGAACAAACTAAAAACCAGGAATATATGCAGAACCACGAACAACTAATCAAAGATTCCCAAACAAATATCATGAACCATCTTAATGAAGTGAAGTAAGAGGTTAAGGATATAAAGAAGACACTGAGAGAACATACTGAAGAAATTGTAAACATAAATAAAAATATAACGGATATGATGGTGATCAATGGCACAACCCAAGAAATAAAAAAGATGCTGGAGTCACATAAAAGCAGATTTGAACAGGCAGAAGAAAGAATTAGTGATGTGGAAGACAATACAGCTGAAATCAAACAGATAGTCGAACAGATAGACAAAAAAATAGAAAGAAACCCAGCAGGGATTCAAGGATTTAACTGACAACACAAAACACGGAAACATGCTCATCATGGGCATCCCAGAGGGGAAGAGAAGGGAAAGGGAACAGAAGGAGTGTTGAAGGAAATAATGGCTGAAAACTTCCCAATCCTATTGAGAGAGATGGATGTGCAGATCCAAGAAGCAAAGCACACCCCAAACAATATAAATCCCAAGAGGCCAACTCCAAGACATATACTTGTCAAAATGTCCAATGCTCAAGACAAAAAGAAAATACACAAGGCAGTGAGAGAAAAGAAGACCATCACACACAAGGAAAGCACAATAAGATTAAGTGCTGATTTCTCACCTGAAACCATGGAGGAAAGAAGACAGTGGTATGACATAGTCAAAGTACTAAAAGAAAAATAAACTTCCAACCACGGATTCTCTATCCAGCAAAACTGGTATTCAAAAATGATGGAGAGTTCAAAATATTCACAGATAAACAGAAATTAAGAGAGTATCTCAATAAGAAACTGGCACTTCAAGAAATACTAAAGGAAGTTCTACAAATTGAAAGGAAAAATCAAGGAAGAGAGAACTGTCTTTTCCAGTTCAGGTGTTCTGTCTTCAGAATCATTAATTCTGTCTTTGAGCAATTCAAATCTGCTCTGTTGTGTTTCTAAAGTATTTTTAATCTCATCCATCATGAATTTCATTCCCATGAGGTTTGTTACTTTTCTTTATTGGCTTTCAAATTGTTCTGTATGCTCACCCAGTGTCTTCTTAATATCATTTATCTCTTTAGTCATATTTTCTTTGAATTCTTTGGATTGACTAAGGAGCATTGTGTGATTAACACTGATTACTTGTCTTTTATCCTGTGTCTCATCAGGATATTTGGTTTGTTCCTTTGGTTGTGCCAAATCTTCCTGTTTCCTAGTATAATTGTAATTTTTTGCTGATATCTAGATATCTGAATATGTTGGTGAATTTATGCTGATGGCCAATTTCTCTCTTTTGTGAATTGTTTTTTTCCAAGGCTCTTCTTTGATATTTAGATCAACTTCTTCTTTGTCTTTACTGCCCAACTTAAGTTATCAAAATAGGTCCAGGTACTCACCAATGGGGCACAGATTTTCTCCTAGGGGTTAGGCTACAGAGAGGACTAAAACTGTTTTTTTTTTTTCCATGCAATTAACAGACCAGTTAGCAGACCACATTCATCAGCAGACCTTTCCACAGAGGTGTTTCAGTATTAGATTTTCTGTGTTCCTCTGTTGAATTTCCAGATTGGAGAGTCAAAGTGCGTTTGGCTGGCCAAATTCACTGAAGAAAAGCTTGCCAGCTCCACCTTCCTTTTCCCTTGAAACAGAGAGGAAGAGGTCTGTTCCCCTCTCAGTCAGCTGCAGTGATCTAAGGATTTTACCCAGGTTAATATCTTGGGGGTAAGGGTGGCAAACACTTCCCAGCCACTGTGGGGATCTGGTAACTCATGATTGTTGTTTCATGTTCTTCATCTCTCTGTCCCTCACCCTCTTGGGAGTTTTGTAGCACTGTCCTGGTCTGTTGAACCCCAAGTAATTCCCTCCCAACAGCTTTTAGGTCTTTCTCCATTGTTTTTGTGAGAGACTTGAACCCTGCCTTCTACTCTGATGCTATCTTGCCACAATCCTTAAAACTGCTTTTTTTAAAAAATAGATGTGCTACTGTATGGATGAAACGTGAAGACACCATGCTGAGTGAAATATGCCAGATAAAAAAAGACAAATATTGCATGATTTTTCTTATATGAAATGCTTAGAATAAGTACACTTATCAAGATTGCAAGCAGATGGGTTGTGACCAGTGGGTGGGTGGGTGGGGAGAATGGAGGGTTAGTGCTTAATGTGTAAGAGTTTCTGTTTGGGATGATTAGTTTCTGGAAACAGATATTTTTAAATGTTACACAAAATTGTCAATGTATTAATTTCACAAAATTGTAAATTTATAAGTAGATAAAATATTTTTATGTTTTGCATATTTTACCACAATAAAAACATTTCCAAAGAGAAAGAAACATGAAGGCATCTGAATGCAGAAATCATGGTGGCTGGAAGAGAAAAGAAAGGGCATAGCCATGTGAAGGGAAAGCTTTGCTGACTCCAGAGATACCATGTGGCAGACTGCAGTGGGTGGGAGTGAAGGAGAGGGGCACATGAGAACCAGAAGAAACCAAGTCAGAGTGTCAGGCAGAGCCTATGCACTGAATGCTCTGCAGTGGTTGTATCCACCCCATCGTGTGTCTGCAACTACGATGTGTATTGAACCTGTCATGTCCTCTCGGGTCTGGGATATTCTGTGGCACATTGCCAACAATGGGACCCAGAAAATGTGACAGAATAAGGACCCCAAACAAAAAGAAAATCTGAGTCATTATGATTTCACACTGGTACAGAACCTAAAAACATCCATACTCTACCCTGATTCATAGTTTACCAGGTGATAGTGTGTGCTAGGAAATGTGGCTATAAATAAAGGATACCACAGTTTATAATAAATTATTATTTTTTCTTAAATAACTGGAATTTCTGCCAGGCATCCTAGCTACTACACTAGACCTCCAATCTGGTTAGAACCAACACTGCAGAAGAGAGGACTGTGGCCACAAGGCACAAGGTGAGCAGGCCTGGCAGTGCCCAGCTCTCTGTCAGCTGGACCAGAGGCCTAGCCCCCCAAACCCCCACTCACCATGTGGGTTCCCAGGTGGCATGCCTCCTCTTGGCTTCCAATGCCCCACCAGGTTAATTATACTCAGGGGGTTGTGCCCTCAGAGCCTTGATATTACCCCACCCTGCCCATCCTTGATAAGTCCCCAGAAGGACCCCAATCCCATCAAAATACCATGCACACCATTGCCAGCCCATGCCAGTCCCTGACCAACCTCTCAAGTGGAACCACCAGTGCCCCTGCCATCCCACCCAGTGGGCAGGTCCCCAGACCTGCTGGCCCTTCCTTGGAAGGCTTCTGCTACCAATCCTGGCCAGAGCCCCATCATGCCCAGCATGCTTGAACCAGCGCAATGTGGAGGAAGCCTGAGAACTTGTTTTCCACCCACACACAAGAATGGCTCTTCTATAGTGAAGTGGATCTGAGCATCTAGGGAGCCCTGACTTGGCTTTCATCTCACCTCCCCTTCCATTGGATCCACCCATCCCACCCATCACCCTCCCACTCATGTGGCTGTAACATTTCTGTTACTAGATGGCCTTGAAGGAGCAAACCACTATCCCTTGCCAGGCTCCATCCTAGTCCCTCAAAGCCCAATTGGGAATCACCCAAGGCAGGTAGCCAACATCTGCCTGAAGGGCTGAGCCTGCAGGAGCCCTGGGCACCAAGTTCCTGCCTGGCCTGGCTTTGTGCCTTCAAGCAGCACACACTCACTGTCACTGGGGTTTCCTCACAACTCAGCAGTCTGAAACAAATTGGGGCTCAGATCAGCTCCACTATCATGGGAAACCTCAGCCAGAAGCCCAGGTGGATACTTGGAGATCATGGGCTTGGAGACAGGCCATCTGAAGTCATCATCACCTGGGAGGAGACTCTCTCTGAGATAGGAACTGTGATGTCCTTGGACCCACAGATAACAGGGGTCTGGGATAAGAGGTGGGCTCAGGGGTCTCCCTGCAATTCCCCAAGTGGCTGAGACTGCCTGGAGCAGTGGGCAGAGCCTCCACTCCCACCTCCTGTTCCTTTGTCATCCAAAGGCAGGCTTCCCCTGTGGACTCTGGGGGCTTAGAGCTAAGGCCTTATACATACAAATCCTACTTGTTCACCATGGCAATGTATTTCAAGAGAAAGAGAGAATCATTGGCAGAAAAGAGAACTCCTGTCACAAATTACTGCAATAGAATATCACCTCTCCCACCCCGTTATTTGGAGGTGCTCAAACCCAAAGCCAAACTTGTCAAAGAGCAAAATTGTCACTGGCCTTGTCTTTCTGACCGTTTGAAATTCAGACAGGAAAATACCACAGATGGAGAGCAAGATACATGAGCATTCCAAATCTTTCCTTTGGGGAATCCAGCATGGCTATGTGAGGTTTGGTTGTCTGAATAACCAATCTCAGAACTCCTAGCCTGTCTCTGGTGTCATGCATATGTGCCCTACTGACTCAGCATTCCTGCAATCTGTGAGATGTACCATGAACACAGGATATTTGGGTTACTAGGAAGAGACATCCCTTATGGTAATAAAAATATCCCCACTTATATGGTAACTGCTGTGAATTGTATGTTTGTGACATGTAATGGGAGGCAGACCAAAAGACAAAAATTTTTAGTTGGGAATTCTAGCCAAACACCATCCCTTGCGGATGTTTACCTCTCCAAGTGATCATGACTGAAACTTCATGGAAGAATATCCAACTTCCTTTGTTCCAATTGCATGGTCACAGTAAGTGGTAGTAATGAAATGAGCACAACTGAGGCCTCACATCTTCCCAAAGGGCTTTATCTGCACTTTTGTTTACAGGTCTATCTCTTAAGAGTCAAATTAAGCTAGGAACACTCTTCTAAAGTTGATCTATTTAAGATGGTAAGTACAGGTAAATACAAATTTCTAGACAAGGCATTGTCTTTTTTTTTTTTTTTTCC
>JAQZBX010104720.1:0-10926 GCA_029593785.1 Cabassous unicinctus | reverse complement strand
AGACATTCAGGACCTCAGGCTCCACCTGGATGGACTGATTTAGAGTCTGTGTTTTAGCCGAGATTCCCCAGGTGATCTGTGTGCACAGTGAAGCTTGAGGGACCCATGTCTATGGTAGTGGTTAAGAGAACAGGCTTTGCCTTGCTTGATACTGGGATTCCCTGAGTTCAAATCCCAGCTCTACCACTTGCTAGACACTGGGAGAATGATGTAACCTCTGTGACACTGGCCAAATTGTATAAGCTCTCTATGCCTCAGCTTCTGCATCAGAAAAATGGGACTTATGATACACAAACTATTTTGAGTGCTAGGTATTATTATGAGGAGGATGCAAGTAAAAGGAACAACTCTGGGAGATCTTCCCTGAGGGGTGAGGGAAATTCAAACCCAACAGTTAATAATTGTGGCCCTAGTAACTTTAACCCAAGCAATCAAAGCTCTTTAAAATTCATGAAGTTCCTGTGAGTCATCCGTGTGAGTGTTGTTAATCAATCACCCCATAAGTATTCATTGATGCCCTGTGGTATGGTGGGTGCTTCTCAAACTCTCATATGCATATGA
The DNA here is from genome assembly GCA_029593785.1 of Cabassous unicinctus. Classification (NCBI taxonomy): domain Eukaryota; kingdom Metazoa; phylum Chordata; class Mammalia; order Cingulata; family Chlamyphoridae; genus Cabassous; species Cabassous unicinctus. Next base: position 10,365 of record JAQZBX010104720.1, on the reverse strand, counting down.
ATCACTTGGGGTCTTGTTAAAGTGCAAATTCTGAGGCAGCAGGTCTGGGAGGGAGGTGGGGACCAAGACCCCACCTCCTGGGTGGTGCCTGTGCTCCTGGTCTGAGGACTGCACTTGAAACTGCCAGGGTGTAGAGCAGCGATTCTCAAATTATTTGGTCTCAGAAATTCTTTATACTCTTAAAAATGATTAAAGGACCCCAAAGCTTTTATTTTTGTGGGTTATAACTGTTGATATTTATCATATTAGAAATTAAAACAAAAAAATTTGAACTCAATAATACACAAGCACACAGAGTGAGGACATCATCACGTCGTGCAGCCTCTGGAAAACTCCACTGAACGCTTGTGGGAGAAAACAAGTGAAGAAGGCAAAGGACATCTTAGTACTGTTATGAAAATAGTTCTGACATTGCAGCTCCCCTGGAAGGATCTCAGAGACCCCCAAGGATCCCCGGACGACTGTTTGAGAACCACTGGTATGGAGAAACTAACTCTTTACTTGGGAATCTGACCTAAGTCTTTTAGTTGCAGGAAACAAGTTCACTCAAACTGGCTCAAGCAAAAATGGGAATTATTTGAAAAGCCGCTGGGCCTTTGCCCCAAATTTGAGCAATCGTTGAAGATCCAAACCTCAGGAAGTGGCAGGGACTTCAGGTCAGGAAAGAGGCAAGAACCCAGGCAGCTTCTAGCCTCTATTTTTATCTCCTTTCTTCTCTCTGAAGACTGACTTTTCTGCTTCTCTGTGTACTTGGCCAAATGTGGGCATCCCACTTCTCCTGAATTCATGGGTCCCAGTGAAATGAACTGTACTAACTAGGGTCACTGTTTCCCAGTTTCAAGGCCCTTGGAGATAGAACTTGATTGGGTTGCAATGGTGGCTGCCATGACTCAGCAGCTGTGTGAATGGAGGTGGGTGGGAGGAGTGGAGTGGGGAAAGCAGTTCTCAGGGAGGGAGGGAGGGTGGGTTTCTTTTAGACAGTCAGCTCCCAAGTTTTCTAAAACAGTCTGGAAACCCAGGTCCTTCTACTAGCTCCATGGCCATGGACAAGTCATGAACCATCTCAGAACCTGACTCATCAGCTGTCAAATGGGACAACACTATTTGGTCTAACTCATAGGGTTACTGTGGAAGTTCACTAATCTAATATATACAAACTAACTTTGCGTGCTATGTGCCCTGCACAACACTGAGAGTTGTAGGTTTACAATAAAGTATAAAATGCCACATCCTTACATTCTAAGGACCTTAGAATCAAATTGGGGAGAAAACACCAAGGCCCGTGATACAATTTGAAAACAGTAGGCTTCCGACTGTACTAAGCAAATGCAATAAGAGTTCAGAGGAGAGAGAGAACAACTTGGGTGAGAAAAGGAAAATAATTTATTGAGCATTTCCTGTGGACTTAGCACTGCCCCTGTGGTTTTACACACCTTTAGCTCTAACCCATTTGATAACTCTGCAAAATAGGTGTTGCTATACCCATTTTTCAGTTAAGGAAATTAAACTTAGAGAAGTAACTTGTTCAAAGACACACGGCTGGTGATTTATGGAGCCAGGATTAAACATCAGTCTGTCTGCCTTCGAGGCTGATGTTCTTTTTGCGCCTCAATTTGGCAAGGGGAAGATTGCTGGAGGAGTGGGATGTTAGCAGGCTAAAGCATGGATGAGATGTCCAAGGGCAGAGGGGAGGATGGCCCATGACAGGGATCAAGGAAACAAAGACATGGACATAGATGAGAGCATGGGGTGAAGCTGATGGGATAGGTACTGGGTTGCCATTGGAGGTGTCAGTGGGATTTTTTGTTTTGTTTTGTTTTTTGTTTTAGTAGATACCGGGGATCAAACCTGGGACCTTGTATATGGGAAGCAGGTGCACAAACCACTGAACTATCCCCACTCCCCAGTTTCAGTGGGTTTTACATGGCAATGAATGAATGTGTGAATGCGTGCATGGCCATGGGTTCCTGTCGGCCATCCCTTTAGCCTAATGGGTGTGGTTGTCATGCAGGATGGATTGGTCTGGGCAATGTGGAGGTGGTATACTATCTGGTGAACAGTTCAGGGGTTAGTTGATGAACTCCTGAATGAGGGTGTGGAATGGAAAGAAAATGAAAAGCCCACAATGGCTTCTGAAGGAAGAAATGATAGGATTTGGATATAGAGAATGAAAGAGAAGATCCAAAATATTTACTTCTTCACCAAATGCTTATTAAGTGCTTCTTATCTGGCCTTCCCCTGTACCAAGTGCCATCTATTGGTGGCACAGACAGACATGGTCTCTGCCCAAATGTGGGGGAGACAGAAAATCAACAAGTAAACAGCCACATGTATGACAGAATGTCAGATAATGCTAAGTGCTGAGATGGAACATAAAGCAGGGTAGGGGAAAGAGAACAATGGAGAGGCTATGGATGGCAGTTTAGTCAGCTGGTCAGGGAGGGCTGCCTTGAGGAGGTGATATTTGAATGAGACTAGCAGGCTTCTGAGTTCCCAAGCCTGAGATAGTCCAGGAGACTGAAAGGCTGCTGCTGCCCCAGGAAGAATCCCTTGCATGCTCTGTCAAGTGCTCTGGGTCACGAGCCCCATTTTGCGGTTGAGGGAACGGAGGCTCAGGGAGACTTGGGGGCGCGCAGTTGCCCTGCTAGTTGGCACTGCAGAGTGAAGTCAGAGCCAAATCTCAGCAGGTCCCTCCTCTTCCCGCTGGCTGCTCCCCCAGAAGCCCGTGTGCTTTTAGCTCTCCTCCTCTTTTCCCTCGTGATATTTTTAGTCTCTCCCAGGCAGACCCCTTCCCCGAGTCGCTCTGTCATTCTGCTTGACTTGCTCTCTCCTGCTCAGAGGCGGCTGTGACGGGGCTGCGGGTCGCACATGTCAAGCTGTCCCTGGCTGCACCTGGTTGGGGTGGGGGGTGGGGACGAGGGCAACCGAGGGTGACCACCCTCAGCATGGTGGGCAGGCAGGGAGGCCTGTCAGGGCCTCGGGGTGTCGCCAGCACCTCACGGCTCCCTTTTCGGGTCAACTCTGAGTAATGAGGGCGAGGGGAGGGCTGCTGGCTGTCAGTGCTCGCAGGGGCTGGGGGGTGGGGGAGGCAGGGAGAGGGAAAGACCAGTGGGAGGGAGGGAGGGAGATGGAATTTTGTCACTTGTTTTGGAGAGAGACAAGCTGAGGAGGTGGCAGAGGTGGTAGCTTGGCAGGTGGCGGCGGCTCTGGAGTACGTGTGTTTTGTGAGAAAGCGTGAGCTTCCCAGGTCTTTCCACCCAGTGAGTGGGTGTTCATGTGTGTTTGTGTTTGAGTGTGTGTTTTGTGAGAGTGTGCGCTCTTTACAGGCCTCAAGTATAGGCCTATCTATCCACTATGAAGTCCCCAGTGTGTGTGTGCGTGTGTGTGTGTGTGTGTGTGTGTGTGTGTGTGAGTATTGCAAGCCCAGGGTACAGGACTTTTTGCTGTGAAGTCCCCAGGGCTACTTTTCCAGGCCAGGCCCCTGGACCTGCCCCTTTCTCCTCTACCCCAGTCTTTATTTCTTATCTGCTACTCCCTCCTCTCTGTCCCCAAAGGCCCCAACGGTCCATCTCCTTGGTTGGGAATTTACTGCTGCTCATTACCAAAGAATGGCCTGGAGGAGGCTGGGGTGCCACACACGTGGCTGTGACCGTGTGGGACTTACAAAGGTTTAAAAATAAACCTTGCTGAGTTCTTATAGCCATGGTCCCTGGGCTGCATGGCTGCCAGCTCCCTCTCAGCTGGTCTCTTTTGCTCTTGGAGGTGGAGCTCACCCCCCCTTACACCCCCAGGATGTGCTGAACCTCTCTGGGGATGCATGGAGGGTGTAGAATCGGGAGTCTAGTCCTGGGAGATGGTGTCAAAGTCTCTGTCAATGGCTGGAGGCTCAAGGCAGACCACAAAGGGAGGGCTCAGCAGAAGCCCACCCCTGCGGAGTAGGCCAAGCCAGGGTAGGGGTGAGAGCGCCCCACACGCCCAGGTTGATGCTTTGTGCCCAGATGCCAGGCCTGGCTGGCCCATTGGGTGACTTGTTGGGGGGGTGAGTAGGGGGGAGAGCATGGACACAGGACTTGCTCCCAATAGACCTGGGCGTTGATCCACTGAAGGGAGTGGCCCTGGCATCCACATCCCGTAACATGAAGCTGGAAGGCAGAGGAGTTGGAGGAAGAGTTTCCTCCAGGCAACAGTAGAGTATGGGAATTCCGTAGATATAGGCTTTCAGTCAGGCAGTCCTGAGCTTACACCCTGGCTCTGCACTTAGTAGCCAAGTGATGTTGGGCGAGGCACTTCACCTCTCTGTTGCCTCAGTTTCCTGATCTGTAAACTGGGGATAGTAGTAGTGCCTACTTCTTGGAGTTGCAGCAAAGATTCAGTGAGATAACACAGGTGAGTAGCTGAGTGATTTGGGACAAGACACCTATCCTCTCAGGGCCTCAGTTTTCTCATCTATAAAACGGGGTTCATACTAATATTTTGAAGATTGAAGGGTGAAGCCCCAGGGCCTCACAGTGTGATGTAGGAAGAGTAGTAATTATCATAATAATTAGCATCCCCTGTGTCTCCCCAGGCTCGTGGCTCTGCAGGCGGCAGAAGGAGGCACGATGCCACCTCTCAGGAAGACCACGATAAACCTTACGTCTGTGACAGTAAGTACGGGCAGACCCCACCTTCCTGCCCCTGCCCCCAGCCCCCGTCCTTTCCTGCGCTTCCTTGGCAGTCAGTTCTCCTGTCTCTGTTGGGGGCCGGGGGGACAACTCCTCTTGGGCCAGCACCCCTAACTTGCATGCCTGCTGCATCACCACCTCCTCCAGCTGCTGCTCCTGGCCCCAGGGCCTTTGTGTTAAGGAAGCAGCGGCCTCCTCTTCTCTCTGGCAGTGCTCTCCCTCGTGGCTTCTCTCTGGCACTCTTTCTTCCACTCTGTCCCCTTTAAGATTCATCCCCTATTTATTTCTCTGTTTCAGAGAGTTACAAACAAAAGCATAACTCAAAAACCCCCGACGAAGGTACTTGGCTCTTGTGACTTTTCTTTTTTTTCCCTTTAATTTCCTTTCTCTCTCTGCTTTCGTAGGTAAGGCAGGTTGTGAATCTTTCTATGATGATGAGTTAGTTTATTAAATGTCCCTCAGTCCACCTCAGCCTTTCTTGCTGGCTTCAGAAACTTCTTTCTGGCCAGTGACCACCTGGCTCCTGGGTTCAGGATGGGCAGACGGAGAGAGGGATGGGCCGAGAGAGAGCAGCAGCAGGGAGGTTCCAGGGCGACTGGCGGCGGGTGGACCTCAGGAAGGCTTCAGCTTTAGGTGGGATTGCCGTCAGCCTCCAGAGGCCTTTCATCTTTCTCCCCTGCCAGAGCATCAGGGGCTGGGTTTAAAAGCCTTGCCCTGGTTACATGCTCACAGTATCGGGCACCATCTGTTCATGACACAGCGAGGACGGCCCTCGGCCACACTCCCTGGTGGACTTCCCTTCTGTCTTCTCCTCTCTGAGGACACAGACCCCTGCCCTTGGAAAGAAGGGGCTGCAGTAGAGGCGGGAGCCTGCCCGGCACGCTCCCAGCATCCTGCTCACTCCTCTTGCCAGAGTTCGCAGATGCTCCTTGAAGGCAGGGAGAGAACCAGAGGAAAGTGGGACACAGGGAGTAAGTCTGGGGTGATGCCCTTTTCCTCCTCTTCACTGGCCTCTTGACCTCAAAACGTTGTTCTTTGCCCAGTGGGGTGATAGCTGGTTGGAGAACATTTTGCTAGAAGATCTCAAACTCCATAACCTCCATTTGGCTGCTTAAAACACCATGCAGATGACTTTCCTGCAGGGAGCACCTCCACCCTGAAGCAATTCCTTTCCAGAAGGAGGAGGGAGCCAGCTGGGGTCTGATGCTCCTGGCAGAGCCTGGAGGTGCCTGCTTCTACCTGGGTCCTGCTTCCTGGATGGGGTTCAGTTTGGTCCTGATGCCTAAAAGCCCTTGGGAGACTATGGCTCTGGGCTGTGGTCTGGGAAGTGTCCTCAGACTTCCAGAAGCAAAGTTGCCAGCTCAGTCTGGCTGGAGCAGCCCATGTGTAGAGAATGCTTACATTTGCCTTGGAACTGGAGCATTCCACTAGTTCTCTTTTTAAAAAAGTTTTATTTTCGTTATGTGACTTTCTGCTCCCATAGATAGTGGGATTGCTTTTTGCTCTATCTCCATAGCGTTCATTGGAATCCCAGCCAATAATAATCCTATATATTCCCACACTCACCCTGTGTGCCTTTTTCTCTTGTTAAACCCATCTCCCCGTTTCTCTCTTCCCTTCTTTCATATATTTATTTTTCATCCTTATAAATTGATTTATATTTACATTTCTATAAATGGAATCATACAATATGTTGCACAATATATTTAGTTCATAGTAATGCAATCATGCAGGTTTTGTCCTTTTGTGTCTGGCTTGCTTCACTCAACATAATCTCCTCCAGGTTCATCCATGTTGTCATATGCTTTACAACTTCATTTCTTTTTACCACTGCATATTATTCCATTGTGTGAAGAGACCACAGTTTGTTTATTCTTTCATTGGTTGATGGACACTTGGGTTGTTTCCAACTTTTGGCTACCGTGAATAACTCGTCTATGAACATTGGTGTGCAGATGTCTGTTTGTGTCACTGATCTCAGTTCTTCTGGGTATATACCCAGTAGTGGTATTGCCAGGTCACGTGGCAAGTCTATATTCAGCTTCTTTAGGAACTGCCAAACAGTCCTCCATAGTGGTTGTACCATTCTGCATTCCCACCAACAGTGAAGAAGTGTTCCTATCTCTCCACATCCTCTCCAACACTTGTAGTTCTCTGTCTTTTTAATAGTGGCCATTCTGATAGGTGTGAAATGGTGTCTCATTGTAGTTTTGATTTGGTCTCTGTGTCTGCCTCCTCAAGCATTATCTCCATGAAGCACCCTTTGTGGGTGCCCTCTCTTTCCTGGCTCCCTTCTTCTGTATAAAGTCCTTGAAGCTCATGCTCTCCCGCAAGCACCTGTGGCTTTGTTTAGGGGCTCTCACTGCCATTTGCTGTTTCCTGTCCCCCTCCCCACATGATCTCTTCTGCCTTCTGTTTACCCTCTCCTGCTGGGGAGGCTGTATCGCAGGCCTGATCCTGGCCCTCTGGAAGTTTTGGCGGCTGCCCTCTTGGCTCTGCTGGCACATGCGGCGCCTCCCTTTCCTCCATTTGCGAGGCAAGGGCCACTGCCGACTGCCCTTCTCTCTCCTGGCTCTCTTAGGAAATTGTGTGGCAGCTCTGTGATTAATAGACTTTATTTTTATCTGGTGCCCTTCAGACATGTGATCCTTTGGGATACAAACGACCTTTGGAGAGGTCACAAGGGCCCCCTCTCCCTCCCCCGACCAGGCAAGGAATGCTTTTAATAATCCCTAATGCATCCTAAGTAGAGAGGTGTCTGGTCGCCTCCTTGAATGCCCCTGGGGATGGTGTTACCATAAGCTGCCCTTTCTTCCCTGAGTCCAGCTGTGCTTGGAATGATTGTTTTTCCTCAGTACGAGCTGAAGTGTTCTTTCTCCTCCAGGCCCACTTGCCTTCTGTGCATCTTTTCCCAACAAATAGGCACGTTCAGCATTTTGTCTACCTGGAGGCCCTCTCAACATCCCCTTGCATCCTCGGTTGGCCTTGGGCCACGCCCCATCATTTCTGTACCGCCCTGTTCTGAAGTGCCTTCCAGGTCTACATTTGACTCAACACTCCCCTTGGAAGCAGCATCTAGGCCAAGTGGCTCAAAGAGTACCAGGCACATTTCCTTGTTTATTTCACACATCAGCTCTCAACACAACCCGTATCTGTAGAGAATGGAAATACTTGGCCTCCTTGTGCCCTGAGCACCATTTCAACAACTTCCCCTTCAGTGCCCGTCCTGACTCCAGTGGCAATGCCACTTCAGGTATATGCTCTTTTCTCCTTAAGCATTTGATTATTCCTTCTTCCATAAATCACTGCACATTAGGCCCTATTGAGTCTCAATAAAGAGATGCAATAATATGTGACTTCAATATATAAGATTCAATAAAGACATATTTAAAGACATTGGCCAGTAGGTAAATTTCATTCTCCACAGATTTGCAACTCCTGCCATTTGTGTATCATCTGTGGTTTGATTTACGTAATTCTCACTCCATCTTTCAAGTTATTTATGAAAATATTCGGCCACCTTGGACCCCAACTCCTTTTTCTGGGTTCATATGGGATGGTAATAGCTATTTTTCAAATGTGATTGGATTTCAACTCCCCTGTTATTTATTCCTGAATGTAGTTGTTCTATTATGTTCTTGTTCCAAGCTTCCCTTTGAAGAAGGGTGGTTGAAGTATTATCTTCGTTGCTAACTTCAGGTGATAGATAGTTTGCCTGTTGCCTTTCACTCAGCCATTGAATTTATTCCCTTCCAGAGAAATATTAACTCATCTGATCATAATTTATTTTTTTTACTAAATTCATGGTGTGTGTGGAGGAATACTTCGATTTACAGAAAGTAACCAATCTCTATTAATTATCCTGAAAGTTTACCAAGCTTAAGGATTACAGTTCTGTTTCTTCCCTTTCAATGTCTTGCCATGGAAAAAGCATTCATTACCCACAAACAGAGCGAACTAAATATGACTTTGTGGGAAAGGCTGTCGGTGTTTGTTGACGTGTGGACCCTGGGGCACCTGCACAGACATAACCTAGATGCTTATTAAAAATGCAGATTCCTGGGCCTCACACCAGATCTGCATCAGAATTACTGGAGACAGGCCTGGGAACGTACATTTTTATAAGCTTCTCGGGGGATTCTTAGGAATGCTGATCCGTGGGAATGACTGGCTACTTCATTCAAACTTGGAGGCTCTGACTGCTCAGTCGTTTTGTTACTCCCTACTTTGTGCATCTGGAAGTTCTTGAGCCTCCAGGAATTCTCCAGGCCCTTGGCCACTGGCTTGCATTACCGTTTTAGCTGGTCTCTTTAGAATCATCCCTTTCCAGTTCTTTCAGTGTTGGTATACTCAGCAGTCCGGCACAAAATTCAGCACTTGACTTTAATTCACTTAGTAGCTTTAAATCCTGATAGCATCATTAGCCCTGTTTTATTGGGGGCATAATAACTGGAAGCAGACATGTGAAAGGAATCCTTGAGTTTGGGTTACTGGGATGTTTAAAAGTCATTTCAAGAGTTTGTCTCTTCTCTTCTTAACTACTTCCAAATTTGAATTTTCTGTTAGCATCGTTGGGACAAACTCCTAATGAGAGAACTCTTATTCCATTTTCTTTGTTCAAGAAGTGTCATAGAAAAGAAGATGATGAGGAGGAGATGATATTCAGGGGAAATATTTCGTTTTTAAGTGTTAGCCATTTAGGGAGGAGCAAAGCAAGCATCTATGTTTTTTTCCTCTGGGCACAATGGAAGTGGTTTAACTTTTATGTTTTTCCCTACCAGAGTTTTCTGATCATGTTGATAACTCCTGTTAATTGGGTGTTTATGTGCAGGGTGATGTGCTGAGCATTTTATATATATTGTCTCTAAATCTTCACACTGACCTTGAGGGGCAGGGTCACTGACCTCACTCTAGCTCACACACTCCAGGAACCCCTCCCAGACAAACTGCAGGTTCAACGAGCCCTCCCCACCCCAAACTTTGTTTCTCTTGAGAGCTGAGGATGGAAACGTGTCTTAAAAGTTAATTAATGAGCAAGCACATCTCATTTATGAGGTAAAGCACTGTCCACAATTGACAGACAGCTTCTAGGTGTCAGGCTGGCAAGCTGATGTCAGGTAGCAATTATAATTGAAGTGGAATGTAATGAATTATATAATTTTGAGCCTTTTAAATTGGAATCTATTAAAATCCCACCCCACCCCCAACTGGGGCATTAAAATGGATTAGTGACAAAAGACAAATAAACATGACTAAAGCCCTGACAGGAGCATGACTCACCTCTGAGTCATGTCCAGCATTCACACATCAGCAGTGGATCTGCTCAACCTCAACCTCTATATCAATAAAAAGCTTATTCTCCACCACTCCCCACCCTCCACACATGTATTTTTGATTGTGTGGCCGGTGACTGAAAACACGACCACTTTAGAGTGTTGCCTCCCTTCAAGAAATCTGGTGGCAATGTGTGTTCAGGTGGGGCAGTGTCAGAGTAGGGGTCTCTTCCTGCTCTAAAGTTTCTTGCTTCTTGATGGTGGCATAATGGAAGCAGAAGGGTCTTGGGCTAAAAGCAAAGAGACCTGGAGTCTAGTCCTGGCTCCACCAGTCAGTAGCTGTGGCACCAGTTGCCTCATCTGTCACTGAGGGGGTGGATCCTCTCTCTTTTTTTTTAAAGATTTATTTTATTTATTTATTTCCATCC